>CAWUFW010004929.1:0-172500 GCA_963921515.1 Calotriton arnoldi | reverse complement strand
AACAAAAGATCAGGGTTACTAACACGTCCAGATCTCAAGTCAATGAACCACCGCGATTAATAACGACCTACAATCGTCATCATCATGCATTACGTAAAATTGTTCATCGTAATTGGGTTCTGGTTCAAAATGATCCTGTTATTGGTGATAAATGTGATAAAACCCCCAATATCACCTTCAGAAAGGCTAGATCAATGGGTGATATGTTGGTGAAAAGTAGTCCTGAAGTAATCAAGACCAAGACCTGGCTCAGCTCTAGGAATGGGTTTTTTAAATGCACGTCTTGTAAGGCATGTAAATATGGCTACAACGTGACATCATATAGAACCCCATTTAAAAAGGTTGAGGTTCCAATCTCAAAAATGCTCACATGCAAGACTGAATATGCCGTATATGTGCTGGAGTGTTCTTGTGGCCTGCAATATGTGGGCAGTACCAAGTTGCAGGTCCACCAAAGGATACTCCAGCACATAAGGGCTATCAATAACAATTATGCCGCATATCCTGTTGCGAGGCATTTTAAGGAATTTCATTCAAATAAACTGGAACATTTGAAATATTTTGTGATAGACTGTTTTGCCACTCAGACGGGGAGGCAATCGTGAAGCTATCCTACGCAAATTAGAAACAAAATACATCCTTGCGTTGGATACAAAGACACCACAAGGGTTGAATTCCAGCGAGGATTTTTTTACTTGTCTGTGAAGTCCCGTAAAAATATAGTACTGTAATAGATTGAACATCTTACTGTTTTTCTGCCGTTATCTCTATGTTTACTTTTAACACATATTTTTAGCACTTATTTTTAGCTGGGTAGCAACTTTTTAGGCTGCTTGATATATTCTTTGTGAACTACACACATGGAAATTAGGTTAAGGGCCCACTAGGGCGTAATGGTCATCATGCACCAGCACTTTAAACATGAGTCGATGTGGGATTAGGACTTGCCTGTGTTACTAAGGTTGGTTCAAGAGGATCATGTTTTAAATTGATGTTTTTTGAATATTATTTATTCATGATTACTATAATATCTTCATAAGGGTGTTTTTATGAATTAATTAAGCAACATTCTTCTTATTTTGGGCAAAATTTTACATGGTTTTTTAATTGATGTATTTTTCTCAATTATTCATCATGAATTTGGTTTTTAGCGAATATTTTACTACACAAAGTATTTGTCTAATAATATTAATATTTTTATCCTGCCTAAATATTTATGTGAATAACATTAATATTTATTGAGACTCTTAATTGTTTTTATAATGTTGCCGGGTGCTTCATGAAGTAACTTTTCCATGTTAATGAAGTTTTGCAAATCCCGTGTTAATGCACTTGCACTTTAAATGGCGAGTCAGTCTCTTGAAAGAGTCATGCGATCAAGGCTTCTTGAAAGCCGAAACGCGTTATGGCGGAGGTGTTGGGCGTCTTGAAATAAAATAAACTTTGCACTTATACCTGGGTCTGCATTCGTCTGTTGGTCTGCATTCGTCTGTTCCAGCCACACATGGAGTTCAACAGCGAAGTCCTCAGCGTATATATACGCACACACAAACACACACACACATACATACATACATATACACACATACATACACACTATATAACTTTCTCCACCAGTCATTTCTGTCCCCCATGAAAGTCAGTGAGATATAGAGGGAAGCCTAGGCCTTGGACGTCTCTACGTCCAAATTTTATCCACATGGTATGGAAATGCAACAGAATTAGGGAATTCTGGGCTCAATTAACTCCGCATTTAAGTGAGACTTTAGAAAGAGTGATCAAATGCAAGTCAGAGGTTTATTAGATGGATTCCCTTGTCCCAAACCCAAACAAAGTGGGCAATCGATTATTAGACTTGACATTCACATTGACCAAACAACTGGTGGTGTTTCTGCTCAGGAACAGAACTATGCTTGGGACCATAGAACATCAGTATGTAGGGGACTGAGTCACCATACCACATTAGTATCCATGAGCCTAAGTCAGACTAGTTATAGTGCCTCAGTTGCCCTCCTAACCTTTCCACAGAGACAAGTGATTTGACACCTCAGAAAACACTCCCGACCCGCTCAGGGATCGTGGTAACAGGACACACCCTTTTGTTCTCTCACTCATACTTGTTCACAATAAAATAGAAAATAGACACAAAGGAAGTTTACAATGTTTATTTAAACTATCGCGCAATAATTGCACCACAAATTAGAAAACAAATACATGTCAATAATATCATATGCATGGTTAATAAACCATATACAATAAAGAGCCCTGTCACATTGATATGATAGATCTGCCTAAACCCTCCTGTACCTTTGAAGCTAAGTGGTTATAAATTATAGATCTCGGAGATCCGTTGCGGACCACGTACCTTAGCATTCATAGGTGGATGTTCTACATCTAGCTGACATAGCAATCTTGTCTCAGTGTTATATGCCTGGGTTAGGCCTATGTAGCAAAGCACCTTATTTCTTACATAGTCCTCACAAATAACTTTTCCAAGCTGTGACCTTAAGCATACATTTGCACGCACAACAATGTTGAATTAGTTTCTCTGAAACTAAACTTGTTTTACATCTAGCTTCGCACAACATTATCACAATGCCCTGAACATCATGTACAAGGTCTCATACCTTACAACGTACAAATGTCATCACTATCTTCATCCAAAGGGCAACAGGGCTATCCACATCACTAATCTATGCATACATTGCAAGGCTTTCTATTATAAAAGATGAGCATCCCAATAGATTAGTAGAGGAGATATTTCCGCTGACACAGAGGGTCCTTGCATGGGTAGAAATCACCAAGCAGCAACCTGCTATCTCGTGAGGGGTGTCCAGTTCGTGACCAAGATGAGGTCCTTCGCTCTATCCCACCAGGTAATGGGGTTGGATCGTCCCTGAGGAGGGGTGCGGGGGGGGACATTCTTGGATCTACACCTACACACACTCTAGGTACACTTAGAGTAGGGTCCGCATAGTAGGAGTATGCTAGATTACTCCCTTGTTTATATGCGCCTGCATATATACAATTGTTTAGCACCGGGGGGAGGGGTTTGCCAACCTCCGGCAATTGCGGACGCACATTGAGAGAGCTCCCGGGCTGAGCCGTGTAATCCTGTCTGGTATCCGCTAGCCGAGGTGCATCCAAAATTAAAAAAGAGCACTTCTCCTCCTGGCCGTACTACGAGTCCCAGTAACCCTCTAAACAGCTACCATAAGCCGTAATTAAGCACATACTGCCAGCAAAGACGAGGTGGTGGGGAGGCCGGTGGCAACAGATCTCATCCACAACATCTCCCGATCTGTGAAGCGAGTGGATCGTAAATAGTCCTGAGCTCCTCACATTATGGGACTCTATGCTCCGGAGAGCGACTGGGACGGGCATGAGTGGACCTCGAATGCGCAGGGAGGAACGGGAGCTGCGCAGAGGGGGACTTTGCTGGAGCTCGGGCAGATATTTCTCAGAGCCAGCAACTAACCCCAAAGCAGTGGCCTGTGCTAGCGCATCTGCGATAGAACGGACCTACTGAGCCTTGGTCTGGAGCAGAGCCCCCAGGTGCGTAGGGCGGCCTTCCGTGAGGTGAAATATAACAGTGGCAGCCGCGAGCTTGAAAACCACACCCAGGTACAAGCAAATCACATAACACGGGCCTCTGGGCCGCTGGAGCAGCCAGAGCGCTAAGAGATCAACAGTTGCGGACGAGGGCGAAACCAGAGCCCGCGGCCCCCTGCGAGGATAAATAAAACAGCAGCGGTCACAAGCTTGAATACCACACCCAGGCACAGGCACTTTACAGAGCACGAGCTAAGAGGCCAACAATTACAGACGAGGGCGAAACAAGAGCCAGATAATCAAGAACTGCTGCGGCGGGGGTGGGGGGAGGGTAGTACGGCACCCGGTGAGGCCATCGATCTGGGCGTGCAGAGGATGAGCTTGTGGGGAGTGTCTCCGGCTTGGCCAGACATCGGGGTGGGCATCTCGTTGGGTATCGCCGAAACAAAGGCACGCCGAGAAGTGGCGCAGTAATCGGGAGAAGAGGTGAGGACTAACTACTTTATTGCCCTACCGTAAATGACACAAACGCCGGTAATTAGTGCTTAAGGTGAGCACGATACATCACGGGCAGCAGGAAAAACCAGTGCAGCACAGGCCCGAAGCACTCTCCCTTACAACTTAGTGGTGATGTATCATAGGGCCCAGCATAGGAAAATGAAGAGACATAACCTATACATATAAAAACAGCTGGGCTCTATAAACACCGCAACTGGGACTGCACGCAACACGAGACCTAAATTCCGGAACCTGCGAGAAACGCCAGGAGGGAAGGGAACTAAACCGACCTTAACAGAATTGATTAACAACTGAGCTTCACAGAGAGAACATCTGGCAAGCACCAAGCCACCTTGGGCAGTGAATTGCTTCTCAAATGGCTGTAGTCCCCCTGGCACGCTGATCCTCACGAACAGCCATCTAACGTCAGCACCACCCAACTTCGCTGGTGGAGCGTCCAACACCCGCTTTACATGGTGTGAAACAGTAAATTACTGGCCAAGTTGGCGCAGTACCCCAACATAAAACTAGAAACCGGGATTGGCAGTGATCAGCGCAAAGCGAGCCTGGTGAGCTCCTAATCAAGTGACTATATCCACTTGAGGGACAAACGCCTTCCAATAATAGAATAACCTGGAACATGGGTCGCACAAGGGGAGGCCTACGGACCAAGTAGAGGTTTACCCCACACAGCATGGGTCATAGGACCCCTCAAATACACAAATGGAGAGCTGCATACCACCCACAATAATGGAATCCCTGCCAGATAAACTGTATGTAATACTGCAAGAAATAAGGGACTCTCGCCAGGCAATAGAACAACAACTGGGAGCACTCACTACCGACTTCATGCCGCTCAAAGCTGACCATTCTAAACTGGCAGATATTGTTAAAAACAAAGCCACACTATTTGAATTCACCTCTCGTCAAACGGAGCATGCAGATCACATTGGGCAACTCCAGCGCCAAGTAGCCACATTACAGGAACGGGTTGAGGATGCGGAAGGGCGTTCAAGACGAAACAACATCCGCATTGTTGGACTACCTGAAAACAGTGAAGGTCTCAACACCACCCAATTTATAGAGCGATGGCTGCAAGATGTGGTATCCCCAGAGGGCATAACGGGGATGTTCAAAGTAGAAAGAGCACATAGAGTACCGACCAGAAGACCAGTGTCGGGGGCACAGCCGCGCCCTATAGTCACGAAAATACTCAAATACAAGAACCGAGATCCTCTTCTCCGCAATGCCAGAGAACGCTCTCCTCTATTGCACGAAAACAAATGGATCTCACTCTTCCCCAACTATACCATACTGGTGCAGCGCCAAAGAGCTTCATATCAAAATGTAAAAGTGACACTAACAACACTAAACCTTAAGTATGCACTGCTCCCGGCTCGGTTAAAAATCATCCATGACCAGAAGAGCCATTTCTTCAATAACCCGGAAGCGGCTTATACCTGGCTAGATGAAGTCTTCCCTGATCGAAGCCAAGGTGGGACGAAGTGAAGTGCTCCTTCCGAGGCACAGAAGGCCATGAAAGGAAAGCAACGACGCATCAAAGACACCCTCTAAAAGTCAGACAAGACCCTGACACTGGAACAAGTACTGGAGGGCCCAAGAACAGCCATACAGACTGCAGCGGCGCTTAAAGAAATAGACTCTCCCTCAGCAAAAGACTCTTCGGAAGATACACCATTACAATCAGACTCTGAAAATAGCTTGACACTATTTCCCTCCATCACCCCGCAGACAGCGAACGAGTTGCTGGGATGAGAGACGAATGATTACACACCTTGACAGTTTATGAAGAGGGGTGGTAATGTATGCTTTGCATATGCCTCTTTCATTATGATAATAAGAGCTCAACAATATGTATAATGTTAAACGGTGCTTAGCTTTGTATGCCAACTACACTATATGCTAGAAATGTCGACTAAGCAGGTGGTTTCTGTGTGCGTTAGGGGCAGGGGGTTGCTGAAATACTCTAGATAGAATGCACCACCCTCGGCATATGGTATTTTTTTAGTAACGGCTATGCATCAGCCCCAGCTCACTCACCATCACCGACTTGTCACTCTAAGTGCTGAGCTGGTTTATCGGCATACAATGACCAGGTCCCCAAAAGCAAATGCATATTGTTGGTTACAGCCATTTTGGCTGAAGTTACCCAAGTTAGTTTGGTCAGACATAGTTCAGATGTCAGACCTTGTATTGGGAAGTTTACAGACGGTTCAAGTACTTGGCCCACCAACACCTCCTCAAATCGAACAAACTGACATCTGTCCCCTTTCTCTTCGCTGTACACGGCGCACACTTACAGTCAACTACACGCACACATGGATTCTACAGGACTATACAACATAACCACTTGGAATGTCAGGGGATTGGGTTTGGTCCATAAACGACATCGGGTCTATGCCCAGCTACGCAGACAGTAAGGGCAAATTGCGTTTCTAGAAGAAACGCACTTCACGAACACTGAAGCGGTCAAATTGCAGAAAAAATGGAGGGGACAGATATATAACATCATACTCAGCATTTGCGTGAGAGGCAGCAATTTGGATAAAAGCTGGCCTTCCATTTGGTATCCTAGAGAAACGTATTGACGCGACCGGTCGATACGTCCTCCTACTTGGCACTCTGGATGGGAAACGTGTAGTATTAGGCACTATATATGCTCCAAATACTGATCAAGATACATTTCTGGAACAGCTAACCACAATACTGGTAGACAGGGTAGGGTACCCTTGGGTACTAGGAGGGGACTACAATGCTATTTTAGATATAAATGTGGACCGTTCCCACCCTCCATTAAAAGGAACGGCAGCTGTCCGCCAGGCCAAAGCTCTCAGCACTTGGGCTTGTGGCTGGCAACTGCAAGATGCTTGGCCTAACAAACATGAGGGTCACCGAGAATATTCCTTTTACTCACCACCCCACATTTTATATACACGTTTAGACCACATATTTTGTACTTGTAATTTAATGCCTCAAGTCACACATTCGGGGAAGACATTATCCGACCATAACCCACTGGAACTTCCTCTCTCCTGGGGGCGAATTCCTATGCCGGTCCCCACATGGAGATTAAATCTGTGCACTTTAGAAGACTTAGTATTCAGAGACACGCTAGCCAAGACTATAAGTAATTATTTTACAGACAATACTAACAGAACATCTTCCCGAGCGATCGAATGGCAGGCGTTTAAAACTGATGTTAGAGGAGTGTCAATTGGTGCGATTGAGGGAGCACGGCAAACAGTTCATAGTGAGCTGAAACGAGTGGAGGAGAAACTTAAGGCCCTAGAACAAGCGTCCTTGCATGACCAGGAGAAAGCGAAAGAGCTCCAGGAGGCGCGTATTGACTATGCGGATCTCCTAGAAAGGCTCTGTAACAGACTATCAAACATACACACAAAAGATTCACGCCAAAGCTGACGGAGCAGGCACTCTATTCGCGCAGATAATACGAAATAGTCCACCCTCCACCCCCATACTAGAAGTTTCCAAGCCAATCAACACAACAGTTACCTCACAGAAAGAGATCAATGCAGCGTTCTGCAGTTATAAATTATATGACGACCCTCCAGAACCAGAGAGCCAGGACATAGAAGATTTCTTGACTAGTCTTCTTTTCCCACAATTATCAGAAACTGACCAAGAGGCACTAGCTGCCCCAATTACACAAGCAGAGATAAGGGAGGCCATCAAAGAGCTGCCGTGTAATAAAACACCTGGCCTGGATGGACTCCCTGTAAAGTTTTATGCCACCTTCTCGGCACAGTTGGTTCCCCATCTGGAGTGTTTATATCAAACAGCCCTGCAAATGGGCAGCCTACCTGACACTACGATGCAGGCACTAGTGACCTCACTTCCAAAACCTGGCAGAGACCCTAAAGAGGTCATGGGATACAGACCCCTATCCTTATTAAATACGGAATACAACATTTTAAGTAGAATACTGGCGCGCCGTCTGCTCCCATTGCTGCCGAGATTGATCCACTTAAACCAGTGCGGATTCGTACCAGGACGCAACACTTTAACATACGGAGACTATATCATGTAATGGATATTACCCCCACTGAACTTAAATGGGCCAGGTGCAATTTCCCTAGATATGCACCAGGCATTTGACACACTGAGCTGGAATTACATGCTGGCAGCCATCGGTAAGTTTGGTATTCCCCCGGAATACGTAAAATGGGTCCAGCTATTGTACACATTACCGATGGCAAGAGCGCGTACAGGGAGGCACATATCCCACACTTTTCCAGTGCGGAGAGGCACTAGGCAAGGATGCCACCTGTCTCCAATTTTGTTTGTTCTAGCATTGGAACCTCTGGCACTGAGACTGAGTAAGGAGGCACCAGAGTGGGGAATCCAAACAGGACTAAACATACAAGCATGGTCTCTTTATGCTGATGATATTATTTTATATGTCAAAAACATGCAAGGGAATAACAGCCTTTAGCCAATGTTTTTACGCAGCTAGAACGAATCTCGGGAATAACTATCAATGTAGATAAATCACATGCCTATCTATTCAAAAGCGACCCACAAATCCAATATATAGTATTTGGGGACCAAAGACTATAGGTTGTGCAGCACACCTTTAAATACCTTGGAATTCAAATATACAGGACCCCGCAGGATTTACTGGAGGGTAATCTCCAAAGTGCAATCTCGTCACTGCGACCTCAGATTTCTTTCTGGACATCCCTCCCGCTCTCGGTAGCGGGTCGCATAGCAATATCACAAATGGTAATGCTACTGCATGTTTTATATTACTTTACCAACTTGCCCATAGTGATCCCTAACCACTACTTCACTGCGCTGAACACACTTAACAGACCCGATATGGGGAACAGGTCGCAGGAGGGTGGGGTTAGCGAAATTACAACTAACAACGGAAAAGGGTGGCCTTGGGGCACCAGATTTCCGAGCATATTGCTTAGCGAGCCAGCTGCAATGGTTAGCGTACTGGCTGGCGGGCCACAACTTGCATGAAATAGTTTCCACACCAACCACTCTCGCACAAGGCACATTGCACACACTATTGCTCCCACGCATAAAGATTCCACCTACTGCGCCATTACTATTAAAGGTAGCACTTACATATTGGAGGCGAGCTCTGCACTACACAAAACGTACAATATCATATGCTCAGAACATACCACTTCTGGGCATTCCCACCCCTACTGGAGTACTGACGACCCGCAGTATACACTTATGGGAACGGGCGGGAGTATCAACAGTGGGGGCGCTCTTCGGGGACAAGATGCTCCTCAGCCACACAGATTTTGCGCACGATATGTAGCTTCCTGAATCACTATTCCTGACACGCACATATTACCCGGTTTGTCAAATTGCATTGGTCACCGAATGGCACAGAACCACCCACGCATGAGCTTGTGCATGCTATACATTTGATGGGCTCTGGAAGACACTTAGTACAATGGCTATACAGAGGCATACGCGCACATGCAGCAGTACTCCTTAAACCACTAAGAGGCAAATGGGAGCAGGAACAAGGCAAAGAGCTACAAGATAAAGAATCGGAAGAAATGTAAGGCTTCCCTAAGAAAGTGTCGAGCAATACAAGATTCAAATTCACACAATACATGATACTGCATAGAGCATACCTAACAACGCACAGACTACACGAAATGTACCCAGACGTATCGGCACAATGTCCCAGGTGTGTAACCCTGGACGCAAACTTAGTACACGTTATGGTCATGTCCGACCCTCTCTCTATATTGGACAAAAGTGGCAGGAAAAATAAATCAAGTAGTTGGGGAACGTGCTTGGGCACATTTGAAAGCTGCATACTGGGAGTATACAGTAGACCCAAGACCCAAAAGGTGCAATCTAAATTTGCAGATCTGGCATTACTAATAGCAAAACGACTAATAACTAGGAGATAGAAATCTAGCACCAAGCATACAAACCTGGTGGGAAGAAACATCCCGCTCGGGGAGGGCGAAGAGTGAATCGATACGCAGAGAGGAATACAGAGGACTGCGAAAAAAGCCAATCTCAGAGTGGAACATGATGTTGGAAGCTTTTAAAGCACTTGATTTACAGGCTCAATGAGGACAGTTTTCTTTTTCTTCTTTCCTTAGATTAATACCATCAGCTCAATAAGTGTCGTCGTCCGCACGTATAATGATTAGCACATGCACTCGCTGTCAACGAGCAGTGATCGAGGCAAGCAGCACAGATCCCAATAGTAAAAGTGCCAAAACAATCCCTATAAGCTCCGAGCTGCAGGACAGGGGTCCTAAAAAACAGTGAATTACTGGTATAACCCAACTTCCCGGATGAGTGCACTGTGAACGGTCTACAAATGTGGGCCAAGTACAGGGGGAGGGAAGGGTAGTTGTAAGTTGTGATACCACAATGTACATTATGCAAACGTTGTTGAAAATGCTGAGCTACATGTTGTCAATAACCAATGTATAAGATACACGCAAGAATATGATATGTAATATGATCCGTACTTGCTTGATAGAAAATCAATGCTATTGTCACTTACACATGTATACCTTCTATAAATGTCAAAGCCAATAAAATTTGTTGAGAAAAAAAACAATTGTTTAGCACCATGGTAGAACTATATCTACTATTTAAGCTGTTGGTGCTTGTAATCACGTTTATCGGCTTCTGTCTACTAATATTTCAGCACACGTATTTTATGCAAGAATAACGTTGGTTCAATAAATATTATTGAAAACGTCCCACTGTGTATTCTCTGTATATTTCTATGAGCAAAAGTAAGCACGAGTGACTGAGCAAAAGGTTCTGTACTGTTTCAACAGTTCATGACGAATCAGAGTTGTCCTGTTCAATGGTTGCCAGAAACTATTCGCTCCCTGGTAGGTTAGGGGGGGGCTTACGGTGGCACTGTGAACAAGCTGGTCTATAGGCCAACATATCCTGCGGGGGTGTCTGGAATGAGTCTTGACACCAAGCCCTTAGTTTATGTTGTCTGAACAATGCGCAGGTATTACGGATTGCTAGGAACTACACGACATGGTGCCACCAACGTTGGTTAGGCTCTTATTTAATGATCAATTCTGAGTAGTTCAGTCGTGCTTTCTGAGAGACGCCCACTCACATTTTAACCAGAGACGTCCATAGTGGGAAGGGAAACAAATCCGACTCAGTTGAGTAAGTATACCCTATGCATTGGCTGTACGTCAAATCAAGCTTGGAGGATTAGAAGTTCCCACACTGTGCAAACCATATCTCTATAACAAAATGGCTAAGTACTACTGCTCTAACAATGACCGCACAGGATGAAAACATTGGAGAACAGATAGATAGACTAAATATTTTCCGAAAATTGCAGACAGGCAGTTACCATAAAATTGCTACAACATAGCCTCCCGGGCAACGGGTGGCAATGTTACCTTTGTGGTTGAGGCACCCAAAGCATTCAGAATAGAGGTATTCTATTCTTGGGTTAAATTCCCACCTGCAGATGCACACACAAGGTTATTTCATGAATATATTGAAAATGAACCACCTGATGAGTATTTTCCATACGTGGACTTAGAAGTCCCATTAACTTAACAAGAGCACGTTAGTTGGTTTAAAGGCGCCCTATCCCATACAACAGAACATGTGAGACTCGGCCCGCTCAACAGAGAAGCAGCGACTTGGCCAGTCTTAGCAACATACACACCACATCCAGACGTTGCTGCCTTAACACCAGCAGGAATGCACAAACTTTAAAGAGATTTAGTGAACATTTACAGAAATTTAACACAATATGTAATGAGAACATTGACAGTCCACCTGCGGGGGCTGCTCGGGCTACACAACCATACATGGCCACCAGTCGGGAGCAAATCACATTCTGGATAGAGCTAAAAACAGTACAGCTTGAGGTAGTCTTTCCCCATACGGGCCCACAGGAAAAACACAGAATACAGACAATTTGCTAGCAATGGGGGTGGCTCCCCAATTAGAAGATTGCGCCACTTGGAGTACAGGCTTCGCTGCAGTATACATCAGAACAGATGGTACCCCTTCAATAGCAGTCATACCAGATGTACTGAAACCGATTCAGAATGAGTACGGGGCAGAGCCTGCCTTAGATCTGGGAATAAAACTGATGGGCAATTTTGCCCAGGTATCTACCATTATGTTAAGTAACATAAAAGGGGAGGAGGCAGCGTGGCTATACGCCTACGCAGGAGGGATTCCACTTCTGCACAGCAGGAGCACCATTCGCTTAAGATTATCGTAGATACATATGCCTCTCTAGGCAAAGATAATCTGCCAAACCTGGGAAACAAATATCTGAGTAGCTCTGAAAGAGAGAACTCTAAGCAAGCACCCGATTCTTCTAGGAAGAAATGGGATAATAAACAAAAAAATAAACAAAACAAAGACCTTTGCTCTGTGTGAGATTTTTCAGAACCTCTGTCCTCAGTTATATGACAAGATATGTGTATTCAAAACAGCAGCTGCATTCTGTTATTATTTCTAGGTGCTAATGTCTGCCCAGAAAGAACAACAAGGGGCAATCTTTTTGACCTTGCCTAGGATGTTCAGGCTAAATCCTAGGAAAAGAATAAAATGCAAAACAGTGCTGGTTCTGTGAGAAAATACAATGTGGCGTAAAGCAAATGCGATATTTAGTAACGTATACAAAACTAAAGAGTCCTACAGTGTGCATAATGAGGCTAACATGGGGAAAATGACAATGGGCCGTACAAGAAACACACGACAGTGTCAGTCACATGAAAAACTAATCAGAGCCCAACATTTGAAAGATGGAAAACAGACATCCAAATTCGGACTAGTGTAGAGAGGAGGCATGTGTGGTAAGTGACCACTGTCAGTTTTGTGCTGTCAAGTGTTACCTTTTTGCTGAATATAGGCCTATGCAAGGACCACTACAGAAGGGCACAAAAGAATATGGATTGGGTAACGCAGTCAGATGCGCTCCCCAATTATATAATAATGGCTTGCATTGACAAAGTACAAGCCATGCTGCAGAAATGGACTAAGTGGGTGAGGGTTTGCTTCGAGTTACACCAATGAAAAATCATTACATCCAGTGTAAAAATGTTTGCCGACGGACTCATTTTGTTAAGTTATTGTATATGCGTTATAATGCAACCTCCTGAAGATATTTACTTCATACCTACAGAAATACCTGTATGTACATGAGTAACTGCATTGTTGTTTACAATGGTATGCAAAGCGATATGCAAACTGAGAACAATAAAGAGGTTTAAAAGAACTAGGCATCTGCGGAGATTACAAATACTACATATTAAGAGATAAATCACGTACTATAATAATCTCTCGAAAAAAATTCTACAACTATATTGGTTCTACTGTATGGGTATGTCATACACATCACCTTTACCAGGTGGGCAATGCTCATTTCCACACGTTGAACTTCCCACTTCTACATGTTTGACAGTTCTCCCAAAAAAAAAAAAAAAAAAAAAAAGAAGAACATAGCGTTTCTGCCATCAAATATTTGCAAGCACAACTTGTACCTTCATTTTCACATTTCACTACTTCCCAAACCTTGCTGCAACTAGGACACAATGCACTTTCCAAAATGCAACCAGAATAGGTTGCCGATTTAAGACCAGTCGTCAAACACTCCTATTTAGAAGGACATCAAGGAAATACATAATTAAAATTAACAGGGAAAGTATAATCACATCAAAAAAGTCATAAAGTAGCATAAAAAACAAAAACAGAAAATAAACACTGACGAAAAAGGTTTATCCACACCCTAAAAAGCCTAAACCAATACCTTTACGTGACAACCTCCGGATGGTCAGTCTTCTGATATCGGAGCTTCAAGTGGCTCACATCCGTCCTGGGATTTGCAGATCCACAGCACAATGCAAAAGATCAATCAGAAAGAGATTCAACTTTCTGCACCAAACACTAATAGATGGAGAGAACAGGAGTCCAGCAAAATAGGGGCAATGTGATCAAACTTTGGGATCTCTGAAATGAGCTGCATGATATAGGTCAATAACACTTTCCCGGGAGCCACACGCTGTAATCAGATAGAGAGAATCTGTACAGCTGTCCAAAAGTCTGGGGTGAATACTCCTTAGTAGGTTTGGAGTTCAGTCCTAAATATTTAATTTAAGCTACCAGTGAGGGGGGGAATATCCTATATAAATAAAGCAAAAAGGGCAGGGGAAAGGTAATCTAGAAATAAATTACCTTTAGTAAATGCAAGAACATTCCAACTTTAATGCCCTGAAAAGGTTGGAGGGTGGTCACCTCAAATGATAATACACTAAGTTATTGTTGGGTTTTACCAGGTACTAGTAGACAGAGATGCAAGTAGAAGCAAGCTGAACCTCCAGCAGTCCCACGTAGATGTTAAGTAAGGTCAGAGCCAGGGATTTTATTTTGCCAGATACCAGACCCTCAACTGCACAAACTATGTTCATCCTGCCAACTCCAAGATTGGCTTTTTCCCCCGAACCCATGATTTAGGAAAGAACTAACTAATGCACTATGGTGGACTGTTTTGAGAAACGTTTAGCGATCTAGATAGGAAAGAGGACAGGCATCCCAGTCATCCAGCATATTCATGGCATCAACCACCTGCCGCATGACAGTTTCAGTGCTGCACTGTTGGAGGGGAAACTAAGCTGACAGCATAGAAGAGCACATTGTTAAGATAGATGGCGGAAGTAGGTTTGCTGCACACTTGTTCCAGGATTTCTCAGCATCAGAGGGAAAGCGGACATAAATGTTGCAGAAAACAGTTCCAGGGATAACCTTCAGCTGTTGACTACCTTCTTTTGAGAATGGGGATAATCCGGGACCAAGAACTCAGGAGGAAGCATGGATGTGACTGTCCTGACTGAGGAGATAATGCTTCCAATAGAATAGGACACTGGACTGTGCCTTTTACAAGTCCATCCTGGCAGTGAGGTCCCAAATGGAGCTGAACAGAATGAACATGTGGGAGCAGTTGTGGGATTCTGCAAGCTCGGGACACAAGCTCCTCCACCCCCTGTTGCTGGGAAACTTACCTGATTATCCTCTGTATCACATTATACAGGGTGAGTCCTTCATTCATAACCGGATCTAAACAGTAGGAAAGCTTGGGTGTGACGTCCAGTTGTCTCCAGATGCCTTAAGGATTACCATTCCTTCATCTAAGGGCTTGGACAATGGAGTAAGATAGGTAGCTGAAGGAGTCTTAACTGTTGAGTGGATCTTTCCACCCCAAATGGTTCTGGGGTTATTTATATTTAAACAAGCAGTTAGGACAACAGTGCCAAGACGTCTTAGCTCTTTTTGTGGCCACCATCCTCACTCATCCCCCTGAAAAGGAATTTGTGACCAGTGGGTTTGGAGCTACAGCCAAATCTGTTCCAGCTCTGTGATTATCTAGGGGTAGCAGCAACTGGACAAACTGTCCGCTCCCTGTGACTGGCCAGTGGTCACTGGTATAGTAGGACTTTGGTACACTGGGTCCCCAGAACAAGCACCAGACATCAGTAATGCACTGCCAGAACACATTTTTTTTTATATATATATTTTTTTATAACCAATGGTGGGCATTCGATTATTTGGGAGCGAGGTCTGTGAGATGTCAGAGGGAGCGTGCGAAAGGTATACCAAAAACCTCATTAACGTTCCTGTTCCAACACCAAGAAAATTCTCATTGCAACTTCAGTAGAAACCTATCAAATAATTAATCCCATTTGAAGTGTGCCTTTGCAGAGTTTGTGTCACAAATCCAAGTAGTGAAATCATCATCAATTTGTGGTGCATCCACCTTGGGCCATGTTCACAATGTCAGACCAAGATTGCTGGGTTGAGAGCCTACAAAGTTCCTTGGACAGACACAAACACTGCTAGAGAGACAGCCATACCGTCAAAGTTATCTGAAATTATAGCACTTTTGAGCTTTACTCTCAAATCTGGTTAGAATGGAGTTGTTTATTATTTTCTTTATATTATATTTTGCTTATGTGAATCACTGTTATTTTCTTTAAAAAGTAATGTGCTAGGTAGACAAGCATTTTCAAGAGGTATTGCAATACTGTACTATGGATGTCTAAACCTACATCGCAATCTTGATTAATCTTGGACTGCTCTACCTTGTGAGCCCAGAGTTAAGTGATTAATAGGGTTACTCTGCCATTTCACTCTGGGGTCCAAGAGTATTGTGGGCCAAGGACACCAGTGATATTGGACTCCAAATATTTGAAGCCCTGCATCCCTCAGTCTCAAAGGTAGAAAAGAGCGTTCCCTTTAGGTCTTCTGTTATTTAACATCTCCATTGTAATAAATGTCCTACAGAAAACAGTCCATATTGGGGACAAAAAAACACTGACATTTTAGTGGTTTTAAATCAAATCATGTGAGGTCCTGATATCCCTTTCTTTTTTCAGGCAAACTCGTATGATGCAGGACTGATAATCGAAATAACACTAAAGGGTGCGAAAGTTCAGATCCTGTGCTGCCTGAATGCTAGTACTTCTTAGCTATGCCTTCAACCTTACTTCTATTCCGAACTTAGATTCTAGTCAGTTAGGGAGATATGCCCAAAAGCATTAGTTTCAAATTCTTCAGGGTCCCATCCTAAAATAACACTGGTTTGATAACCTAAAATATTTGAAGTTAGTGTGTTCACAGAAGATACTGGTCATCAAATGCATCTTTACCCTTTAAGCATAGATTAGCATGTTTTCCAAGCACTTTGAATATCAAACATCATTAGCATTCAAGATTTCATGACAAACACTGCTGCCCATTAGGAGTAGAAACTGCTGCTTTAAAATTATGCTGTCACTTTAAAATCTTAGAGTGAGTCCTGCAAAGGCAACCCCCTTTCACTTGTCAGACCCCAACCTCTGACCCAGCATTATGAACTATTTTAGCAAGATTGAAACATGTTTTTACAACATGATACATTGAAGAACAGCACATGCTTATGTAGTAAAGTGTTATATTCCATATAGGTACCCTATATAGGCGCAGGTAACATTGCAACCTTTCACCTATATTCTTCCCTACATTACATACATAACGGTTCTTAGGCACTGACTTTTTACCTAGATATGACACTGCATTCAGAACGCAGGTTTTTCCCTGGTTCGATTCTCATACATTATGCATGAGGCTTCTTGGAAGCACAGCAGGACTAACAGTAGGATTACCATCTCCTGTATAATATCTCTGTATAAAATTCTGGCCCAACGTCATCCTTTAGGCCGACACAGTAACACAGCAAGGTAGGACCCGTGGGGAGACCTATGGGTATATACACAGCACATCTAGCTTAGGAAGATAGAGGAGACCGTGACTTCCTGGCTGACACACTGACCAGAGACGCTGAGGTTCCTGCATGCAGACGCTCCAGCTAGTAGTGGTCTAACATCCCTCGCGGGGTGTCCAACTCGAGTCCAGGACGGGGTCCCACATTCTCTAACTCTCAGGTAATGGGGTGGACTAGATCCTAGAGGGATTCTTGGCATAACACCTACATAGATGCTAGGTACATTTAGGTACATCTAGTTAGGGAGGCATCGTAGGAGTACGCACTTTTTATCATGTGTTTTAGGTACATGTATATATTCATGATTTCTGCAAGATGGTAGAACTATAACATCCCTTTACTTTTGTAATATTGCTAATCATATATCTCTGCTACTGTCTAATGGTTGTTGCAGCTCATCTATGCTACACTAGAATAACAACTGTTCAATAAATCCTTATTGACAAACGCCCAGTATGGTTATTCTGTGTATCTCTGAGACAAACTAAGTGAGCACGAGTGACTGAGCGAAAGGTAGTATATTGTTTCCACGATCCTGGGGGATCAGGGTTGCCATGTTCTGAGGTTGCCAAGAACTATTCTCTCCCCGATAAGAGGAGACTCTAGTGGCACTGCGAGCTAGCTGATACAGACAGGCTAACGTATCCGGTGGGGGTGCACGGAATCAGTCCGCCACCAAACCCACAGTTTACGTTATCCGAACGCGGAGATCCTGTATAGGATATATAGGAACTACACGACATGGCGCCGCCAACGTTGGTTGGGTACTTATTTTACAGTAGAATCTGAGTAGTTCAGTCGTGCTATTCTCAGAGACCCCTACTCACAAAACAACAGAGACGTCTGGAGGGGGTGGGCACAAACTCCGCCACAGCTGAGTAGGCTAAAAAAAATCCTATTTATTGGCTGTTGGTTAATCAAGCTTGAAGGACACATTGTTCCTAAATTGTGCAAAAACACCTTATCTTAGTTCCCTTGAAAAACTTCTTCTTTACAAAATGACTGAGGACAAAGATAACGCAAGAGTAGATCTACACCTATAAGCAAGAGAAGAAGATGCAGACGCAATACAAATTGCAGAAATTTTTAGAAATACAGTCACCCTGAGACTGCTAGAGAATGGTTTATCATCTAGGGGTGGCATAATAGTTTTCGTGATTGAGGCACACGAATCAAACAGAACAGAGGTATTTTATTCGTGGGTTACATTCCCAGCAGCAAATGCAAGAACAAAAACATTTCACTCTTATACAGAAGGAGATGCACCAGCGGAATATTAAAGTTTGAGGACACTGAGGTTCCGCTCACATACCAGGAACATTTATACTGGTTTAAAGGCGCCCTACCCCATACATGAAGAAGAGTAAGACTCGGCCCGCTCGGAGGAGAAGGGGCAACATGGCCGATATTAGCAGCCTACAGACCACATCCTGACACTGACACAATGCCACCAGGAGACTTACTCATACAACATAAAGATTTAATTAAAATCTATAGGAACTTGACGCAATTCGTCATGAGGACATTTACAGTCCAACCAGCAATAGTTGCAACAAATGGAACTCAAATTCAGGGTCCAGCAACTAAAATTACACCACAAACATTACACGCGGTAATGGGTAAAATGCCCACAGAACTTGAACAAATACCATTCTGGGTAGCTCAGAAAATAACGCAGCTAGAGGCAGTATTCCCGAATACTACCCCGTATGAAAAACACAGAATGCTAACAATCTACTTGCCCATGGGGATAACACCACAATTAGAGGATTGTACCGCTCGGGGTACAGTCTTTGCTGCCATTTATACCAGAACTCATGGTATCCCGTCACTAGCAGTAGTACCGGATGTATTGAGACAAATACAAAATGAGTACGGAGCAGAGCCTGCCCTAAACTTAGGGATGAAGTTACTAGGTAACTATGCCCAGGTATCAGCCATAATACTAGATAACATTAAGGGGGAAGCAACTTCAGTGGCTATCCGCCAACGCCTAAGGGAGTTCTGTCCTTTAGAACAGGAACACGAACTACCAAAAATAATTGAAACTGCATATGCAGAATTAGGCAGAGACAGTTTGGGTGGGAAAGCTTTAAAACCACAACTGATGGGCAGTCCTGAAAAGGACACTTCCAAGCAGACACCTGCTTCAACTAAGAAGAAGTGGGACAATAAAAAACAACAAAACTTTAAAGGAAATAGATCTGAATCCCGAGGCAGATCTCCTCCACAGGAGCCCTCCGAAAAGAGGTACAACCTAAGGAATAGGGAAAATATTAGGAAACCTGACAGGTATCAGGATACTGATACACGTTCCTCTCGTTCCTTTCAGGGTTCATCGAAAAACTCAGAGAGGGAAGGACAGTCAGACAGACAAGAAGAGCATACAAAGTCCTTAGACAAGCAGCACGCTCAAGATTACACTTCTAAAAAAGAAGAGAAGCCAAAGCAAAAGCAACAGTTCAAAACAAGCATTTGCATAGCCAATAGGTCTCGCCTTTGGGACCTTATAAGTGGTTAGTGATGCAGCGAGGGTAGGAGAGAACAGAGGCCGTGCGCTCAGGTACTTTACTCGGGGAGGGTAGGGAACAGGTAGATGAGCTCGTGAGCAGGAGCACGGATTCACATTGAGGGTACTGATGCAGTAAGTAGGGGCTTGCGTACATGGTAAGTGGGAGAGGAATATTATGGAACACCTATGCTGCCGGACAAACAAGCATTAGCAAAGCCAACAGGCTCGTTGGTACATATTGACGTGCACTAACTCGCACACAAGAATTGCTTTGCCAATGCTTGTGTCTAGCTACCAGCTGAGCTCCGATCATAATGAACCAGGAAGAGAGTGTGATATTTATCAAACCAACATACTCTGAAACCATAGGGATCGGAATGGAGGAAGAGCGCCTCATACCGGGGATTCTATGAGCGGATGTTAAAGTGAGACAAGCATTTGCAATGCTATAGGTGACTGCTTGAGTCAGGTGCCTTCGTGTTTATGTACATGAGTATTGCTGTGTGTTGTGTTTGGGTTGTAGAGCCTGAGGTCGTACTCAATTCGGATACATGCCAACTGCCACTGGGAAGACAGGCATGTATCCGATAATTTGGTAATAAAAAGTTACATCACGAAAACACAACAGTCATTTCCTGTTTGAACTGGTCAGTAAACGCGTAACTAAAGTACCATATTGTGCCTAAAAAACTGCCAGCTAGAATTGTCAAATTTATCACCAAAGGAGAGCTCCTAAGTAGGACGTCAGCGTGCCTGGCCATCCTGCTCTGCATAACCTACTCCGCGTGACCAGCCATTTGACAGTGACAGCTCTTTTTGCAGTAGTTTTGCCGGCGATAGAATTCTCTTAGGGTTCTGATTACAGGAAGTAAGGGTCAGACGCCGAACTCTGAGCAGGCCGAAAGACGTTACTTGGAGCTAAGTTTAAACAGCCCAGAAGGGTGCACAGTGCTACGAGAAATGTCTTGCACACACGAACCATGAAACGGAGAGAGAAAAAGGCACGCACAGATATAGGAGATAGGGCGTGGCGTAACGGCCAGAGCAGTCCACTTTGGAACGTGGGAACCAGGTTCGAGTCTAGGCGCCGGCTCAACACACTTTGATTCTGGGCAAAGCACTTAATCTGTGAATGTGTCCTTGTGTAATGTAACTGGTGCTCACGTAAAGTCCTCCAATACCTTCGGGCCAACTTCCCGCTATAATAAAAAACTGCAACAAAAAAAAAAAAAACATGCGTCCTCGGTCCCAGTGACCTCCATAGCAGCGGTCGCTGAGAAAAACAAAAAACTGAAAGGCAAGGGTGGCTGAATTTAGGAAGTCACTCATTCAAAGGCTACCTAGCATGAGTTGCTACTAAAACAGGGTTCCCCTTCGAATCTCATTAATTCCACCAGGGTCGATGCGCCAAGCGCTTGTGGGCTGCCTTGATGCAGAACAGGCAAACAGGCATCCTGCCAAAAAGAAACCTTGCATAAAAACCGGTGAATTGTAGAACTGCAGCTCATTTAATTTTAATAGGTAGGTGCAAAGGGGGGTCCTGGAGAATGGATGTGGCGAGTTGAAATCTTTACGAGCTGCAGCACTGGTAGAAAGAAACAATATAGCTTTGGCACGTCTAATTGCTAACCTTGTCAAACAAGCCCGGGAGTGGTGCGCGCGCGCGCGCTAAAAGGAATTTTTTTAAAAAGCCCGGCGAAGCACTCGCGCTTCTGCTGGCATCCACAAGAGCGAGCAGCGGCGCGAGAGCCATATGTGTTCAATTACCACGCGCGCCGCTGCTCGCTCCCGCAAGGTGGATGCCAGCACGAGTGTGCTTGAAAAGGAGCAGACCGATTTCAAAAGGTCATCTCCTAGAGCAACGCATGCGCGCTGCCTAGGCGAGACCTAAAGAAGAAGGTTGCAGGTCTAAAGATCAGACATGCCCAGAATTCTGAGGACTCGACTACTGAACGGGGCATGGGCTCTGACGATGCTAGACAGTGCGGCAGAAATAACAATAGCTCACCAGAACCTGATGGAATTGCTGGTGACAGAGGACTTGAATGATTATATCACGGTAGAAACACCCGATACTGTGAAAGGCAGCGAGTCTTCTAAGACCCTCAATGCTGCCCGGTGCAGGGTTCCACCTCTAATTCACTTTGGGTTCGCTATCAAAATAATGAGGCAAGCGCTGGAAACTGGAAGACAAGAAAAAGGTTTATTTCTCATGAGGAGATCACGTCAACTGCAGACACCGGGATGTCTGAGGGAGGTGTTCTGCTGATAACTCCTTTGGCTCTTCCTTTTATACAGGTTTGACACAATGCATTGGTTTCATCAACATGGTTACACAAGCTTGGGGTCCCCGCCCCGGGCAGGTTGTCACACAAGCCCAACAGTAATTCTCTTCCCACCCAGGTCAAACAGACAATCTTATCTTGCAGCCGGACCTTGCTTCAGGGTCTAAAACATGTGAGACCGGCCAGATCTAAGAGTCCGTTCGGTTGATAAAAACAGGTCAGATTGTTGGTAACAACAAGTCTTGCTGTTTGCAGTGCAATAAATCATGTTGCAAGAGTCTTTTTGGTGTTTGGAACCTGTTTGTGTAACTAGGTGCAGTGAGGGGTAGAGTGTCCAAAGGTTTGCCTGAAAACAGAGATGAGAGGAAAAACAAGTTTGTGGCAGCAAGTGGCGCTGAGGTTTGTTGCGGCAAATAGAGTTTATAGCCCCCAGCACACGTACCAGGTCGGTCAGAGGGATGCTAGTAAGGGCAGGGTGAAACAAAGGTGACCAACAGAGTACAAAATGGCTGTGATAGATTAAAATGACTGCAACTTATGTGCACATAGAATTCCACCAGACAAGATGGCGCAGGTAATGTTCACGATTGTCGTTTTGCTTTTAACAGTGGCCCCTTTGAACATAACTAGCCAGCTTGTCAGTCTATTTCGATCTCCATAATGTCCTGTATCTCTTGATCATACATTACTCTCATTTTTGTTAGCTGAGTGTCCATAGTCTTAGGGTGCAAGGTAGTTATGCAAAGAGAACACAAAGGTGGTATACAGTGTATACCCAAACAACAACCACATTTTGTCAATACTGGGACCAAGAGAATCATTGATATTTTCCAACCCCACTCCTTCAAGATGCCCCAAAGCCAACTTCCAATTGTCCAAGTCTCTGATCCTTGATGAATTTCTGAAGATAGTCTATGGAGATGTTCGATTGCTTCATAGACAGAAGGTGAATTATCAGGAATGTATACACAGCAGCTGGCACCGATGATGCGGCATGCTCCTCCACGGTCCGCTAGTACCACGTCCAGGACCATGCGATTTTGCAGGGTAACCAGACAGATCGCTTGGAGCTCAGCAGTGTTGTTGGTGAGGATGCCAGCAGTGACGTTCAGGGCGGTCTCTACCGCTTGGGACAGATGTCTGATGGCTCGGCTGTTTGCCATCGGACCCCATAGCGGGACGAGCCCTTTTGCTGCGTCGAGGAACTGTGATGAGGCAGTCTCTGCTTGATCAATGTCTTTAGAACGCTTTCTCGATGATGCTCTGCAGTGGCTGTGCAGGTTGGTGGCAAAACAAAGGCGATGTAGCACGTGCCCCCCAGTTTCTTGGGAGCCAGGTGTAGGCTTTGGTTCCACAAACAAAGTACATATTGGGTGATGCAACAAGCGCTGGGGGGTTGGCAGTGTTCAAAGTCCTTACAATGCTACAGGTGCTGTGACCCACATTCTTAGTCCCACGGCCTTCAATGCATACAAGGCCAGAGACGTTCACCACAGATAGGGCCATAGTCAGTGTTGCAGCAGTTCTTTTCTTCAGGTAGGAAAATGTGGCTCTGTTAGGATTATTTAACACTTGCATTTCCACTCGTTCTTTGGAGGGGACATTAATCTGGAATGTCACATTGAAGGTGTGAGGACAGAAGGGGGCGGCTGTCCTTCCTGTTTTGTTTCGCCAGAACTCGTTGTAGAACTGGGCGATAGTTCCGTCGGAAGTGGCATTGTCTTTGTAACTTTCTTGTAGGAGCATCATCCAGGCAAGGCAAGATCCGTGAATAGAAAAGGGCGAAGGGATGAAAGGGATGGAATGTTCAGTGGCATGTGGTAACAGCCCACAGACCCAACAGTTGGTAGCATTGGTGGCAAGATTGTGCTGGTGCAACATCTGCACGAAAGAATTATTCCAGAATTTTTTGCGTCGTTCTCGGAGATGTGGCGGTAGTGATACCAGGTAGTGTTCTTTCTTGGTGGTTGCTTGCAGGGTGGGTGACAATGTTCTGTATGCAGGTGCATTCTCTTCAATGATCCAGAGTGCGACCATTAGCAGGAGACAGGTGAGAAATGCGGCTACAAGTGCAATTGTCTTTGTGCTGTGCAGGTTAGCAGTCTTGGTGTCTTTGCGGTGGTTTTGCAGGTGTTCAGTTTCTTCCATCATCTTCGAGGAGCTCAACAACTGTTAGGACCACAGACTTTTGTCTGGCGCTTTCCTGGTAGCGTTGTTTGACTGTGCTACTGATCTGAGACCTTGACTTAGTTAGTGGCCTGGTCGTTGGAGCTCCCTCCTTTCGTCGATCTTAGGTTGTACCCTTTCCTGGATGGCACCGTGGGGTCGGGAAATTCTGATAGTTCGAGGGTGTCTTCTTGTGGGTAGCAACTCAGAGCTGGTCGGTCTCTCGCGAGTACTTCTCTTGCACCTCCACCCCTTCACAGGTTGCCAGGGTTGGAGGGACTCGTTTGCAATGATGAGCGTGCAGCCAGTTTCGTTTTCCTTCCACTCGGAGGGCAGTTCGGGTGGTGATCAGGACTTGCCAGGGGCCCGTCCACCTAGGCTCCAGATTCTTCGTTCTTTGGAAGTTGCGAATCAATACATGGTCGCCTGGCTTTATTTCATGTCCCGGGCCCCTGGATACGTCAGGCAAGGCTTGCTGCACCTGTTGGTGGATAATTGTTAGCTCGTTTGTCAATTTATGCAAGTAATCCGACATTAATATGTTCGGGACATCGTTAATGGAGGTGGGTCTTGGTGCCGCCCAAATGCTCATAGGCCTGCCGAAGACCACCTCATACGGGGTCAGTCGGTGTTTGGTTGGGGTGGAGCGCATCGATAACAATGCCAATGGGAGGGCGTCGGGCCATTTCAACCCGGTCGTGGCAACTATTTTGGCTAGTTTTAGTTTCAACGTTGCATTGTGTCTCTCTACCAGGCCTGCTGATTGGGGGTGGAAGACGGCATGGAACTTTTGTTTTACCCCCAACCCTCTCAGTATGTTCTGTATCACCTCGGCTACGAAGTGGGGGCCGTTGTCGCTCCATAAAATTCTGCAAAGGCCGTATCGGGGAAGAATTCTTTCAGCAATACTTTTGCAGTGGCTAAGGCGGTATTGTCGCGGGTGGGATATGCCTCCACCCATTTGCTAAAAGCGCACACAACCACCAGGACATATTTTAGACCAAGGCATCTCTCTAGTTGAATGTAATCCATTTGAAGGATTTCAAAGGGGTGGTCAGGGACTCCAAACCCTCCCCGTGGTACTACTGTCCCCTTCCCTGGGTTGTGTTGTAGGCAGACTATACATTGTTGTACTAGGCGTTTTGCAGATTCTGCTATCTTGACGTTATGCCATACTCTGGTGATTAGTTCAATCATGGGGGTGGAGCCTATGTGTGCTGGTAAATGTGCCATGGTCAATATGGGGATGAGGTAGGCATTGGGTAACAGCCATTTATTTCCGTCTTTAGTTCTCCAGCAATCTTCCTCGTCTTTTAGTCCCACCTTTTCCCACTCGGTCAATTCGTCTTGTGTGCCTGTAGTCTGTATGTCCCTTACAGTGGACCTAGCGTCAGTCCATCGTTCAGCTTGTGACCTGGTCACATACATTCGTGTCGTAGTTCTGTCTCCTGCCGTGGCTCGGGCAGTAACGTCTGCTATTGCATTTCCCTGTCCAATGAGAGCAGTCACTTTCCTATGTGCTTGGCATTTTATCACTGCTAACTTCTTGGGGAGGAGGACTGCTTGCGTCAAGGCGGAGACTAAATCTCCATGCAGGATGGGTGTACCGTGTGAAGTCAGGAACCCTCTTTCTTTCCATAAGATCCCAAAATGGTGAACCACCCCGAAGGTATATTGGCTGTCGGTGTATATGTTAACTGTCGTGTCAGTCGCTAAGATACATGCTCGTGTGAGGGCAATGAGTTCTGCAGCCTGGGCTGAACGTTTGGGAATACGGGCTGTTTCCAGAACGGTTCGGGCTGTGGTGACAGCGTATGCAGCTGAGGTGGTGGCGTCGGGGAGTTTGATGCACGAACCATCCACCCATAGTTCTCCATCTGGTTCTAGAAAGGCGGTGTCTCTGAGATCTATTCTACTCTTTGTTTGTTCATCGGTTAGTGTCACACAGTCGTGTAGTGGAGTCACGCTAGGATCATTTTCGGGTAGGGGTAACAGTGTGGCTGGATTGAGGGTGGTGCATCGCTTTAGGGTAATGTGCGGTGCTAGCAGGGTCAACTCATATCCTGTCAGTCGGGCGCTAGTCAAGTGTTGGGTTTTGGTCTGGTTTAGTAGTGTGTCGACTGCATGGGGTACTAAAACAGTGACTGGATTGGAGAGTACTATTCCTTCGCTCTGGCGTATCGATACTGCTGCAGCTGCCACAGCGCGCAGGCACGCTGGCAGCGCTCTGGCTACTGGATCGAGGGTGGCAGAGAAATATGCACAAGGGCGTTGTTTGTGACCAATTGATTGTGTTAGGACAGACAATGCACATCCTTCCCTCTCGTGCGTGTAGAGGAAGAATGGTTTGGAGTAATCCGGGGTTCCTAGGACAGGCGCTGAACAAAGGGCATTGCGTAGTTCTTTAAAGGCTGACTGGCATTCGGGGGTCCAGGGGAGAGGTGAGGGGATGTCTTTAGCTAGGAGGGAGAGAAGGGCTTTGACAATGAGGCTAAAGTTCGGTAACCACTGTCGGCAAAATGAAGTGAGACCTATCAAAGAGTGAACTTGTTTCTGATCTTTGGGGACAGGGGTGCCTAGAATTGTCTGGATCCTGTCAGGCGTGAGTTTCCTCCCTTCTTTGGATAAAAGGTGACCCAAATAGGTCACTTGTGATTTACAGAACTGCAATTTCTTTCGGGAGACCTTGTGACCATTCTCAGTAAGAAAATGGAGTAGTTTGATGGTGGCTGTGACGGCTATTGGTATGGTGTCCGCTGCTAGAAGGATGTCGTCTACATATTGTATTAGTGCCACTCCATCTGGCAAGTGTATGGCGTCTAACTGTCTTTTAAGCGCCTGGCTATAGATGCTTGGGCTCTCAGTGTACCCCTGAGGTGCTCTGCAAAATCTGTACGAACGGGAGTTTAGGGTGAATCCAAATAGATAGCGGCTGTCCTTGTGTATAGGTATGGAAAAGAATGCGTTTTTGAGGTCAATTACAGTGAAGGTGGTGGCAGTGGAGGGGATTAAAGTCAAAATTGTCGTGATGTCGGAAACTACTGGGTATTGTGGCACTACAATTTTGTTCATCTCCCACAGGTCAATGATGAAGCGGTAGGCTTTTCCGTCTCCCTCTCCCTGTCTCTTTACAATCGGTAGTATGGGACTGTTACAAACGTTGCTCACTACTTCCTCTACCACCCCTGCCTCTACCAAAGAGTGTATGATCTCTGTCAGTGCCTTCTCACCCTCTGGCGATATTTTGTACTGCGGTACTTTCGGTAGGGTTGCGTCCTGTCGTATTGTTACGTGTACTGGGTCAATCATCATTCGTCCTACGTCTGAATCAGCCCTAGCCCATAAGTGTGATGGCAAAGTGTCCAGTAGGGATGCGTCAGTCTCGGAGATGGGAAACATGTGCTGAGAAGGGTTCTCTCTATGGCGCTGGGGGTTGTCATACAGGACGACACGCACTCCGTCTGGTGAGCATTTGATAGTCGCATGGAAGTGTTTCAAAAGGTCGAGACCCATAATGGCGTCTGGGGTGTTGGAAGAGAGGAGGAATGTCGTTTTGACGCTATTGTTGTCAAGGTTAAAAGGGATCGGTCGGGACAAAGGGTTGGTGGAGGGCGTGCCGTCAAATCCTATTGAGGTCACATGTGAGCCTGACAAGGGTGCCCTTGGAATCAGTCGTTTGGATAGTGCACTACGTGTTGCTCCCGTGTCTACCAGAAATGGCGACTTTGTGCCCAGGACCTCAGCGGTAACGTAAGGGCCTTGCTGATCAACATAGAGCTCGACTGGATCCCTCCCTTGCCCCTGGCTGTCCTATGCAAAGTCGTACGTATTGTCATAATCTGTCTGTTGGTACTGATTCTGTTTGGGATGGTCAAATGTGTTCACTCTTCCTGGCCTTTCCTCGCTTGCTTCACTCGCGTACCCTCTCCCACGTCCTCTTCCTCTCTGTCCACTTGCTATTTCCCTCGCCCCTCTGCCCCTACCAGCTCCTAACAAAGCCGGGCATTGGGTTTTCCAGTGTCCATATTCTTTGCAAAATGCACATTGATCCTGTCCTAGGTCTTGGCGTCCTACATATGATGTCGATGAATTGTTTCTAGGTGGCTGTACTCTAGGGGTATTCTGCTGGTATCCTCCCCTATATTGCTCCCTTCCTGTATTCGCCCCCTGGAGTTGTGCTACCATTACCCTTACCTTCAAGTCCTTCTTTTTCCTTTCTGTAGCCCTGTCATTTTCGTTTCTCTGATGCTCATAGTACTGGGCCATTTGGAGAATGGCCGCCGGTTTAGATGCTGCCCAACTACTTTCGCTGGCTTGTAATTTCTGGGATACATCTGGCAGTAGTACTTTGACATAGTTCTGCACAAATAAGTGGTGTCCGGTTGCGGTGGATATGTCTTGTCCACTGTAATCGGAGAACACCGTTTCAAATCTGGAGAAATACTCTGAGACATCCTCTTGTGGTTTCTGGCGGCACGCGGTTACTATGGACCAGTCTGTCTTTTTCTCTGGGATCAGCGTTTTCACTTTCTGCACTATTTTGTCAGGGAGGTCCAATATTGCTTTAACCGGTTTTTGACCAGGGTTCCGCTGTGTTTATCTAGTGTGTTGAGTTGTTCCCAGGTATGACCAAGCAGTTCGGTATGGTCCATTTTCCTGATCTGTTTCCACACATCTGCTGGCAAACATAACCCGAAGAACAAGTCTATGTCGGCAAGTGTCATTATTGTTGATCCCAGAGCGGTACCTAGCTCGGTGTAAAGGCGGTGGGGTTCTTTCGTAAATCCGGTAAAGATTTACGGAACGTCAAAATGTCCTGTCTGTCCCATGGTTGATACACCCAATTGTAGACCACCCTTCCTCTAGCGTCTTGATGGTTCATATCGTCATGAGTCCCTTGTCCTCTAGGAGGTACCCAATAAGAGGCAGCTTCTTTTATCTGCATCATGCTATCTTGTTTTTCCACCGGGGGTCCTGCTATCTTAGATGTCCTGTCCTTATCTATCCGTCCTTGTTCCACGAGGTGACGGAATACCTCCAGTGTGGATGAAAAGAGTTCTGTAACATAGTTGTCGCCTTCATCTCCGGTGTCTACCTTCCTATAGAGAGCCACTAGCCGCTCGGGCCCTACATCTTGGTACTTCTCTTCATATGCAGTAAGAGTGTGGTAACAGACGTACAATAAAGTATCGTTTGCGGTTTTCAACATAGGAGTTGCATATGTCAGTTACATACTCTTCTGTCTCCTTCCTATCTATGAGGGATTTAACTATTTTATCAATGCCTGCTCGCTCATTTTTACTTAATCGCGGGACCCTGGGCGCTCCTTTTTCTTTTGATCCTACCTCTACTACTGTATCCTTTGATGAGGCATTTGGTGTGGGTGACTCGGTGGGAGCAGAGGCGGTGGAGACTGAGGCGATCGTGCCATCTCCGGCTATACTTTGGTGGTCCTGGCGTTGTACTACGGGATGAGTAGGGGCGTAAGGGGGTGGCATGTATATGATTGGGGGACCTAACAATAAATCATCATCTACCCTTTGTTTTGCTGGTAACTTGGGGTAAAGAGTCGAGGGCGTTCTAACAGGGCATTGACCTGATATTTTTGATTCCTGTTCTTTTATCGATTTCCTTTTCTTTTAGTTTTTCTTCTAATCTTTTACAGGCTTGGTAAGCTGATTTTTTGCGTTTCTTTATCTTGTCTAGCTTCGTCCCTTTTCTTTCTTTGAGCTGCCTCTTTTCGCCATAAACCAAAACTGTCAAACATGGCTGGTCTAGTTTTCTTTTTGTGGAGAGCTAATTCTAACGTTTCTATTTTAGCGGGATCGAAAGATCCCGTCAGTGGCCACTGATTTACCCGGTCCTTCCTAGTGTATTTATGCCATAGTTTGCTATAAGCTACGGTGGCTAATCCATACTTTACGTACATGTCCTTGTTAGGGGTGCCTTGTTATGTTATGTTAATTAGGTATTTATAAAGCGCATGGCTACTCCCAGGAGTGTCCCGGCGCTAAGCAAAAACCGCATAAACAGACACAGAGGAGAGCCAAGGCGAAAAACCTGCCAAACGGGATTAAAGTTGGAAAACCAACGTCTTAAGTTTTGTTCTAAAGGTGAGAAGGTCCTGAACCTGTCTGAGGGCCAAGGGGAGACTGTTCCATAGGTGGGAGGCGACCACTTGAAAAGATCGACCTTCGACCCGAGCAAGTGAAATTTTAGGAACAGGAATCAAGAGTTGAGATGAGGACCTCAGAGTACGTTGGGGAGTGTAGTGGGAAAATCTTTGTCTGAGATAAGGGGCTCCAATCTGATTAAAAGCTTTGAAAACCAGAATAAGCGCTTTAAAGTGGATTCTTTTCTGAACAGAGAGCCAATGCAGGGATAACAAAAGAGGGGACGAATGAGTTCTAGGGCCAGCCAAAAAGATGGCCCTAGCAGCCGTGTTTTGAATCACCTGCAAACGGGCAATTAAATAACTGGGAAGTCCCAAATACAGAGAGTTAACGTAATCCAATCTCGAGATTACCAGAGCTTGGACAATGGTCTTTCTGTGAGAGACAGAGAGCAGGGGAAGAAAATTCTTCACCATTTTTAAGATCCCAAAGCAAGTCCCAGCTACGGATTGAATCTGGGACTTCATAGAAAGAGTGGCATCCAGCCTGACACCAAGGTTCTTAACCATGGTCACAGACGACCTGGGGGGGGTCAAATCCTGCGGCCACCAGTCATACCAAGTCTCACATGGTCGAGAACCAAAAAGATAATCTCCGACTTATCAGGATTACATTTCATTTGATTATCCTTCAGCCACAAAAAAACTGCTGAGAGACATGAGTTAATTGCATGTCCATCAAACTCAACACCCTTCTCGCAAGTGAACAACAACTGAGTATCGTCTGCATACGATACGATCTTAGCCCCATGTTGTTCAGCCAAAAGGGCGATAGGGGCCATATAAAGATTGAACAAGGTAGGGCTCAGGATAGAGCCCTGCGGGACTCCAACATTCATAGGAGGAATAGCAGCAGAGAAAGGGGGGGACCATATAGTTTGGAGGCGGTCGCTGAGAAATGACTTAATCCACCTCAGGGCTAGGCCACCGACACCACCCTCCACCAATCTTTGCACCAGTCTATTGTGGGGCGGTGCCGGCTGACTGACCTCTAACGAACGGTCTGGTCCAAAACAATTACAATCAAACAATCTAGAGAAAACAGGCATGACGTATTTATCGGTCAAAAATGAATATCTCAATCAATCAATTTAGACAAAAAGTCTGCACTACCTGTCCTTCGCTGCCTGCAAAGAGAGAGAATATTCCTATTCTTCGTTGTTTGCAAGCAGGGAAATGTCGCAAATAACTCAATATCAAAAAAGCAATACTAGTATTTCAATCAAACTATTCAATCAATCAATCAATTTAAGTCGTTTTTTCACGACCTTACCCGGACCGTATGGACGGTTCTTCGTCTTCCCCTTCCAGCGCCTGGGTGTCCTCTCACTCCAACAATCAATGCGGCGTTCCTCTAAGGTCCCAGTCAGGACCGCAGGTCACTCGAGAGGTCCGTTCGGAACCGGTGAAGTTCAGTCGACCGGCAGCCAGACAAGGGTCTTCTCAGGCAGGTATACCCCAATCGTTTAGTCGTTCACTCCGTCGTTAGGACCTCTCTACCGGACCCACGCGTCGCTGATGGGCCCCCACGTTAGGGCGCCAATTTGTGAAAGGCAGCGAGTCTTCTAAGACCCTCAATGCTGCCCGGTGCAGGGTTCCACCTCTAATTCACTTTGGGTTCGCTATCAAAATAATGAGGCAAGCGCTGGAAACTGGAAGACAAGAAAAAGGTTTATTTCTCATGAGGAGATCACGTCAACTGCAGACACCGGGATGTCTGAGGGAGGTGTTCTGCTGATAACTCCTTTGGCTCTTCCTTTTATACAGGTTTGACACAATGCATTGGTTTCATCAACATGGTTACACAAGCTTGGGGTCCCCGCCCCGGGCAGGTTGTCACACAAGCCCAACAGTAATTCTCTTCCCACCCAGGTCAAACAGACAATCTTATCTTGCAGCTGGACCTTGCTTCAGGGTCTAAAACATGTGAGACCGGCCAGATCTAAGAGTCCGTTCTGTTGATAAAAACAGGTCCCATTGTTGGTAACAAGTCTTGCTGCTTGCAGTGCAATAAATCATGTTGCAAGAGTCTTTTGGTGTTTGGAACCTGTTTGTGTAACTAGGTGCAGTGAGGGGTAGAGTGTCCAAAGGTTTGCCTGAAAACAGAGATGAGAGGAAAAACAAGTTTGTGGCAGCAAGTGGCGCTGAGGTTTGTTGCGGCAAATAGAGTTTATAGCCCCCAGCACACGTACCAGGTCGGTCAGAGGGATGCTAGTAAGGGCAGGGTGAAACAAAGGTGACCAACAGAGTACAAAATGGCTGTGATAGATTAAAATGACCAACTTATGTGCACATAGAATTCCACCAGACAAGATGGCGCAGGTAATGTTCACGATTGTCGTTTTGCTTTTAACAATACTAGGGTAAGTGTCCCACATAAAGTATATTAAATAACGCTCCAAATGGAGGGGGACAAATGTAGAACAGTGAGAGGTCTCTTTTGGGAGAACCGGACGTCTGGCTATGATATTTTCTTAGCTGAACAAGATTGGCTGCCAGCATTCGTCATGGATTGCCCTAAAGGAGAAACAGTCATTCTTCCGGCCTTCTCAGACCATATTCCCAGGCACTTGCAACACACATATGCGCAGGAGTGGGCGGTAGCCCAGGCTCCAGCACTATACAAAAACCATGTTGGATGGGATGAGGATTCAACACACCACATTATTCCTTTAAAAAATACTCCAACTGCACAGAGGCAGTATCCAATAAAGCAAGAAGCTAAAAAAAAAAAACAGGTCAGGGAGATCTTAGATCAACTTGAATACCAAGGGGTGATTGAAACTTGCACCTTACCAATGAACAATACTTTGCTTCCTGTCATGAAACCTGACAATTCATATCGTCTAGTTTTAGATTACAGACATTTAAACACTTGCACTAAGGCATTTGCAGTCCAAAATGCACAGTGCGGCATTAATGAATAACATTGTGCGGAAAAAAATTCAATACACTTGATATCTCAAATGGATTTTTCTGCCAAAATATAGCACCTGAAAGCAGGTATCTGACAGCCTTCTCAGCGCTAGGGACCCATCATCAATTTTGTCGACTCCCCCAAGGGTATAAGAACAGCCCGGGGTTGTTTTCGGCTAGAGTAACTGGGTTACTTCAAAATTTGGATGAAGAGGCATTGTCCTATGTGGATGATATTTATCTAACGGACGATAACCTAGAGGAGCACTTGAACAGATTGAATACCATCATTTTGGGATTTGCATCTGAGGGCTACAAATTCAACTTTAAAAAATCAAAAATTGCCCACCGCAGTGTCCTGTTTTTAGGATATGAGTTTTCAAGTGAAGGAAAAAGCCTGGCAGCCAATTTTTTAGAAAAATGCGTGCTGCTCCAACCTCCAAAATCATTGAAAAATTTACAGTCAATTCTGGGATTTCTAAATTTTGGTAGAACATACATTTTAGATTACGCAGAAAGAATAAAACCTTTCTACGATTTAATAAAACCTGCTTTTTCAGTAAAACAATGGACGCAGGAACATACAGATACACTTCGTTCCTTGCAAGCTGACATGATAGCTTCCAAACACTTAGACACGCGTAAACGTACGCAACCTTGTGATCTGTATAGTTGCGGGTCAATCTGGGTACACCTATCTAACATATAATGAAGGTGAAACAGTACCAATTGCATACAAATCACATTTGTACACGAATGCTGAAATGCTCTTCGCATCTACAGAAAAGATTCTGACAGCAGTACAGACTGCTGTAGTGAGAGAAAGAGCACTGGCTCAGGGGAAACGAATAATAGCAGTGACTCCAGTTCCAGACTTAGAGGCTGCGACAAAGGCGAGCGTTCCTAATGCTAAAGCCTAACATCCGATATGGATACAATGGGCTAATTCTCTCACTGCAACAGATGTAGAATACAGGTACGACCCAAATTTAAAGACACAAGCATTTCTGCAATACGAACAAGAATATCCTCTACCAAACAAAATAATGCCTCTAGATCAGTATGAATATATTATTTACACTGACGGATCTGCTCAACCGGCCATAGGGAGTAAGCAACAATATAGCGCAGCATGTGCAATCGTTAAATGTCGCATGCGGGATGGAAAGTTCCATCCAAGTTGCACAAAAATGCAATCTCTAGGAGACTGCACGGCACAGCTGGCAGAATTAAAAGCCCTAATACTGGCACTAGTGAATACGGTTCGAGAATTCCCCACACTAATTGTGCGCGATTCCTGTAACTGTGTGCAGTCTTACAATGAATATTTACAGCACTGGGTTCGGAACGGGTTCAAAGACGCAAAAGGTGGCACAATTAAGCATAAAATGCTATGGGAAAAGGTAGTGGAGTTGAAAACCGAACTACCGAGAGCCCACATGATACATACACTGAGTCATCAGCGTGATGGCGTTCACGTTGAAGGGAATTCATTGGCTGATGAAGCCGCAAAGGGGGCTGTAAGCACGGCTTCCGTAGCAGCAATCACTCGTTCTAAAACGAGAATAGACTGAGATTATGGTAGCTGTCATTGCTTCACGCAAAAACAGCAAAGCACTACCAAAGAAGTTTCCACTCAAGTACTCCTACAAGTTAGATGCCAATAACATTCCATTTGCTCAGATTCCTGGAGTGGGGGATGGAGTAATTCCAAACATGGATCGTAGGTTAGGTTTAATTCTAGCAGAACACGAAGGTATAGGTTCTGCACATGCAGGAGTTACGGCGACGGTTTCTTTATTGAAACAACGCTATTGGTGGCCTGGATTAACAAAGCAGACTGAAGACTATGTCTTGAAATGCGACATCTGTCAGCAGATGAAAGGTTCCACCGTAACACCTCCAGTGCAGACACCGTTGTTAATATCTGACAAACCATTAGCATGTGTTTACGTGGACCACTGTGGCCCCTTACAAAAAGACGGGGCTTACAGGTATATCATGGTTGCAATGGATTCCTGCTCAAGATTCCTATGGATGTGGCCCCAGCGCTCGGCTGACGCTCGAACTGTTATAAAAGATTTGAGAGTCTTCATAGGGACATACGCATTTGGCACATTACATTCTGACCAGGGCCTTGCGTTTAGCTCTCGGGCTTACAAGGAGGCCATGCGAGGATTGGGTGTAGCATTGCGGTACTCATCTCCGTACCATTCCGACGGAAATTCGGTTGTGGAGAGAAAAAACTGGGACTTAAAGCAATGTTTAACAGCTAGAGTATTAGGCACGGGTGAAAGTTGGGTAAAACATCTGTATGGGGTCCAGCGAGCTTTGAACAACATGCCAAGAAGTTCTCTAGGGGGTGTCACTCCTTATGAGGTCCTAGAGGACAAGAATGTGGGTACCTGATCTTGATTGTGAAGGCGCAGTGGCGGATGAAAAACCTTGACATCCATGATCGTTTGGCTGTTTTACAGGATCTAAATGAATCCAGGACACAACAAAGTAATGTCCATCTGAAGCAGAACGCCACTGGGGAAGTCAAATCAGTCACGGCAAGACCTGTCTGGATCCCAAAAGTCGGGGATCTGGTCAGAGAGAAAATAGCGGACAAGAAAGAATTTGGGCCATCATACAGAAAACCTGTACCGGTCCTAGCAGTTGAAGGAACAAGAACTGTACTTCTACCGCCTCTTGCCGGAAAAAAGATTTGTCTCAATTGACCTAATCAAACCACACTATGTGGCCGATACTAAGCAGTAGGCCACGTGGACTGCAAAGTAGCAGACGCCCTCCTCTCGCTACAATCCAAGAAGTTCAAAAGGAAAGACTCATCACGTTCGAAGAATCTCCTGCACGGAATGATGGACTATGCAACAATGCTATGGTACTCGTTTCCCCTTGAACCTGAAGCTCAACTTCAAAATCAAACTCAAAATCAAAGACAAATTGCTATTAGACCAAATACAGATGTCTACGTCAACGTGTCTCGACAAGACCAAAATACGATTTCAACAAATCCTGATGTAATTCCAACAATTGATCGAACTGCTTCTGGCTACTTCATAAACTTTGAAACGTTTTCTTTGGATCCAAGTGAACCTGAAACGATGCCAGCCCAAAAATCACACAAGCAGCAAGTTAAAGACTTTCTGAACTTTCTTAAAAGAAAGTACCTGGTATCACCGTGGGTAGAACTATGGATAATTACCGGGGGACTTTTCTTTCTTTTCTGGTTAGGCTTAGTGACAGTTTTTAACATGCTTATCAATGGACAATACATTCGGCAAAGCTCTGCAGCCCAAAAGGTGAATGTAATTTTAAAAACACATCAGTCATCTCATCGAGAACAAACAGACTTGTCATCAGTGAACATTACAGCAGTTCCTATACCGGATGGTATAGTGTAGGACAAGGTTGATTTCGATATATTCGGCCCGACCGAACTTTTAAAAATTCCACATTTATTTAAAATATCATTAAGTGATATCATTACCTCAAGTACATTTTCCGATGATTGGGATTTTGAAACTGTTAATAACATGTGATCTGATTTGGAAAAATCTGCTGCGTTTTCTAATAGTGAAACATTGGAAGGCACATCAGATTTCGAGACTATGTATTGTTAACAACATTATGGTCATAATTTTCTGCATAAATCTGCAAATCCTAGAAATGTGTTCACATACCACCAGTGGGAACATTGTCCAACACCACCGAAAGGTAGTTCAAAAACATTTACACAGAAATTTCCATATTTTTCAGGGTTCAATATGTCTGACCCAGCCTCATATTATTATAAGGTTGCACCAACATCAGCACAGAAAAATATGTTGACAAACACCAAACAGATTTACTCTGCTACCTTTATTGCCCAGTTGTCCGAACAAGGTTTCGACTTGTGGAAAGACACCATGGTACAACATCTAGGCACGACTCGCCTAAGAGAACTAAGTGCATCTTAGTTATTGTCATTCCGACCAGTCTGGATGCACTGCATCTTACCTGTCCTCTGATGCCTGTTTTGCACAGAAGAATGCGTGTTAGACCTGTGTTTGACACTCCCATCATGTGCGTAACCGGACGTGAATGAGTTACTGGACCCGATAACGGTCCATATACTGCAGTGTCCTCGGCGTATTCCAATGTTGTTGGCGGCATTCCTTGAGCCACCGCAGGTAGTAACTGCACCTGTTGGTATGAACACCGGCTCCTCCACGGACACCCAGGCTTTGGACAGCGCGCAGGCTGCCCCAGCACCGGCTGCGGACAGCATGGAACATCATCTGTGCTCAATTGACATACTCTGCGAGGTGTTACAGGGGCCGTCTATGGCGGAAGCAAGCAACGGAAATGTTGCGTCTACCAGCCAGGACACGTAAACATTTGACTCATTTGGCTCGTCGTGTGCTGGTAGAAATTCGCCCTTTTTTAAACAAGCTCAATTTGGGAACTCAAAAACAAAATTGACATTCCTTTCATTTTTTGGGCATACATGGCTTTTTAATGCTTATAGTGGTTCGGACTATAATTACGAACACTCTTTAGAGCTAGGGCTTGAAAAAATTTCTTTTTACATTTTTAAAGTTTTTTAGAATTTTTTTTTTTTTTTTTAGAAGTTTTTAAACATTTTTAGCTAAAGAGATGTTTTTATAAACTTTGTGCGTACTGCTATCTAGTTTGCTAGTAGTACAGTAATAGGTTACATATGTCGTCCAGTCGGAAGAGGAGTGGGTGTTATATTCCATATAGGTACCCTATATAGGCGCAAGTAACATTGCAACCTTTCACCTATAGTCTTCCCTACATTACATACATGAAGGTTCTTAGGCACTGACCTTTTACCTAGATATGACAGCATTCAGAACGCGGGTTTTTCCCTGGTTCGATTCTCATACATTATGCAAGAGGCTTCTTGGAAGCACAGCAGGACTAACAGTAGGATTACCATCTCCTGTATAATATCTCTGTATAAAGTTCAGGCCCAACGTCATCCTTTAGGCCGACACAGTAACACAGCAAGGTAGGACCCCTGGGGAGACCTATGGGTATATATACAGCACATCTTGCTTCGGAAGAGAGAGGAGACCGTGACTTCCCGGCTAACACACTGAGCAGAGACGCTGAGGTTCCTGCATGCAGACGCTCTAGCTAGCAGTGGTCTAACATCCCTCGCGGGGTGTCCAACTTGAGACCAAGACGGGGTCCCACATTCTCTAACTCTCAGGTAATGGGGTTGACTAGAGCCTAGAGGGATTCTTGGCATAACACTTACATAGATGCTAGGTACATTTAGGTACATCTAGTTAGGGAGGCATCGTAGGAGTACGCACTTTTTATCATGTGTTTTAGGTACATGTATATATTCAGGATTTCTGCAAGATGGTAGAACTATACCATCCCTTTACTTTTGCAATATTGCTAATCATATATCTCTGCTACTGTTCAATGGTTGTTGCAGCTCATCTATGCTACACTAGAATACTAACTGTTCAATAAATCCTTATTGACAAACACCTAGTATGGTTATTCTGTGCATCTCTGAGACAAACTAAGTGAGCACGAGTGACTGAGCGAAAGGTAGTATATTGTTTCCACGATACTGGGGGATCAGGGTGGTCATGTTTTGAGGTTGCCAAGAACTATTCTCTCCCCGATAAGAGGAGACTCTAGTGGCACTGTGAGCTAGCTGATACAGACAGGCTAACGTATCCGGTGGGGGTGCACGGAATCAGTCCGCCACCAAACCCACAGTATGTTATCCGAACACGCAGATCCTGTATAGGATATATAGGAACTACACGACAAAAGGGCAGGGTGAGTGTTGCATAAATAGACAGCAAGAACAGAGTACCAGACCATCATGAAGGTATATTTCCCTACATATGTCTACTCTGCCTGCTTCTCAAGTGCTTAGCCCAAAACAAGATGCCAGGGGACGGACACCATTCTCAACCAGGATTCAAAGAAAATGATTGTGAAGCCCTTACTAGCTAAAAGGCTGCTTCTTCATGAGAAAACGCATATAGAACTAACTCATAGAAAGCATGATGAATGGATCTGAAACACCAGCAATTTTGCCTTTGCTCTAGTGGAATGCATGTGAAGTCTTGTCTTGAAAGAGTCTAATCTACTGTAATGTCAAAAGACTTAACAGTACAAGAGCCTATCCATCTAACAAATGCACCATCACACAACCATATTGCCATTATGAGTCCACACCAAGTAATAAAAAGAGGAAATTCTGAATCAATTAATTCTCTAAATACAATACTACAATAGAATTAAGGAACTGTCCAGATTCTCCTCAGCCGAGGAAGCACGCGTCTTAGGTTGTAAATTCATCAAATACTTTTTTCAACCTGGAACTTCAGAACGAAAGAAATGTTCATGGACAATCTATTAGGAAGACAATATAGGGATTTTCATGAGTCGGACACTTTTATAATTCATATAAAAGTAAACTGTGACCAAAAAAAACCTATCTTGTAGGATGAATTTGCAAAAAGCCATATGTTCAAATGGCTTATCCATCGGGAGAAAGAACGAAAGTAAGGGCCCATCGAGATACACAACATCTAATCAGTAGAAGTCAATGGAGCAACCCATCAACATGTCTGATCATAATCCCATCCATCAACGAGAATATGCTACCGAGCCCATAGAGATTATATAAAATAATCTAAAGATTGGATTTCGCAAAACCCAGTCAGTAGTTGAGTCATGAAAGACCACATATATAATTGGCTTCTGAGAGTTCATGAGCATTAATAAGCCACTTCTTGCACGGTCACTGGCGTCTCCTTTATGACGGCACACATGATTACAAACACCACTGCAGATATGCATAAGCACACAGAGATACGCTATTTTATCAGAAACTAAACTCTCACCTCCACCAGTAGTACATTAGAGATGAAGAATATGCCACCAACTCACCCTACTAAAACAAGGAGATAAAAAATGTGAACAGGATTCAAGGACTTGCAGAAACAGATACAGGTTTGAAACAAATCTGGTAAGAAAATAAGTAGTAATATCCTCTTAGAGTTGCTGATGGAGGAGTTTACTAATCTATCAACAGCAAAACCTAGAAATTCTTTCCTAACCAGCATCACCAAAGAATGCCACGCATACCACAAGATTAGAACTTTTTAATAAGGATAAAGTATAGTCTAACATTTAAAACAAAAAAAAGTAATTGGGATTTACAGATAAGGTATAATACCATGATATACAACAGTAGAGCAGGATGTACCTTGTTGCCGAATGTTCTATCAGAATTGGTAGGTGTGGTTGTACCTCCTCTACTGTTTTGTATTTGTTATAAGGTGCGCGTTTGCACCCTCATTTATTGTTTGAGGATATTGCGTATGCAACGACAGGAAAACCAAATAAAAAAATAAAATAGTAGAACAGGATAGTACATGTTAATTCTATCCCTATTGCTTCACATGGTACATAGTTTGGCTGGAAAAGAACAAATCAACCAATAACCCAAACAATTGCGTGTGGAGATCCCAATTAAACATTTTCGCTACTCTGGGCCAGTATTGATGTGTACAAAGCCATGGAGGTTCCGCAGGCCACTGGGACTTATGAGCAGGTAGCAGGCCTAACCCTCTCATCACAAACTAACAGTAAGTACATAACTTCACCCACGCCCTAAGTGCCACCTGGTCTCTCACATAAGCGTTTCCCGAAGTGGCCTTTACTACGCTAGACTCTCCACCTCTAGCAACTGCCTGCCCCATACGGACAACATCCTGCAGCTTACCTTCTGAGTTATTAATACCCTTGTTACTGTACCTTTGGCATCTACCCATCTCCTCATTTCCCTCAGCCACACCTTCCCCACCACTCCTACCCTTCAACCTCACGGTATATTTCTAGGGCATTGCTATACAGTGCTTTGGATGAAAAAGTCATTCAATAGATAAAAATACTTCATTTAAAGTGGGATGCGGTTCACAATAACCATATACCAGTAGTTTCAGGAAAAAGTAAAGAAGTTTCATTTTGCAGGGCACCAAAGTATAACCAAAATCTAACAACATTTTCTAGGTACTTACTCATCTCTAGTCGATAGTAATGGAAGAAAAAATATTGCCAACTCCATTTACCACCACACTGCTGTTGCTTTACATTGTGATACATATGCAGACTGTACCCCCAAAACCTTTGACGAATACAAATTTAGAAAGCTACCTTCCAATTTCCCTCCTATGAGGTTCAATACAAATTGCTAATATTTTTGTTACAAATCAAGACGCTCGTCAGTAAGATATGCCCTTATGTACAAATAAAATCTATCAACAATTGAACCACATAGAATCTGTCTTTTCATCTGGGGGTCATGTGGAGCATGAAAAAGTATGCTCAATTAGCCTGTTTAAATGTGGTTTCCCTTCATGACGAATGCTATTGAGCGTTGTTGTTAATGCCTTAGTCCCACAGCTTAACACCTATGTGACAACTGTGTGTAGATGTATTCGTACCCATGCTTGCTTAAATAAGATACAGTAGCACTTTGAGCTCAATATTTTCTTGAAGGATATGAGACTCAAGAACATGTTTAGGAGCCTAAACTATGGGTCCTATTCTTTGCCTACCATATGCTTCGAGAGTATGGTCCCTATTCAACCTTACTTTGAAGAACATAATTACACTGTAATTTTAAGTTGTAAAGAATACTTTAGGGGGCTCAACACCCGACTTCAACGAAGATAACAGTTCAGGTTTTGCTCCAATATTGTAACCATATGGCAGCTCCCAATAACAGGACAAATGGTAATCAAAAGTTCTATTTTCGAGATGACCAAGTACCATTTGAAAGCAAAATGTGTGCAGTAGTCTCCAATACCAACAAGTAGAGGTGGCTATTCTTGTATGGAAATAACGGCTGACTTTTTTGACAGACTGACTTTCTGACAGAGGCAAATGCAAACCCAAACTGAAGTCCGTACGGGTCTCTTTTGGCAATGAGCTATTGTGATTTTTGTGAGACAGATACAAATATAGATAATGTGTTAAAGCACGGGATGGCAAGCTTTGACTAGCTATTAATCCAGAAAGTGGTAAATATCCAATTACTGTGCAAGATCAGGATTACCACAGAAAAGACATTTGAGAAAGTTCTCAGGCCAATTTCAAGACAAATGGAAGGTGATGTGGCAGTCTCTAGAATAGCACAAACACACACGTTTGTCCCATAACATTATGACACTCAAAATCAGGCCAAAAATCATTCCCCCATACCAAGATGACCTCTGCACATGCATTCAGCAGACAGAACCACCCCAAGACAAAATAGCCACCTCCTGGGCACAATGTCTATCCTCCTGAACCAAAGATACCAAATGACACCAATAAAAGCCCATTCAAACTAGGGCCTCATATTTGTTGCAAAGATGAGGCGTGCTAGTGATGTGGACGTTGCAACGAGAGTAGGCCCCAATGTTGAGGATTTCCAACTCACACTAAGCATCTCTACTCTTTAGCTTCTGTAAGCAGTTACACCTACTATTCTGACTAAATGGTTACTTCAGACACCTTGATTCTAAGAATTAATTAGTTAGGACTTGTTAGAAAAGATATACTCCTAGCAATACCAGGTGTCGCTCTTCTCGTATGCCTGTTATTAGCAAGAGGAGGTGCGCATCAGATGAGTTAAGGGTACATATCCTCGTTTTGGGCAAGGTACATAAGAATTGCCTGTTACCCAAGGTATTGAGATGTTATTTCTTCCATGGATGGTGTATAGAGAACATTACGTAGGAGAGGTGGGAGCATGCGACTTGACAACCTCTATTGTGATCTTTTGTGTCCAAATGTGAAACCTAAAATGGCCTAACTCATTATCTTAAGCCTACAGCAGCAGAACCTAGCTATAAAAGCAAACAGTTGCTTTACTACCGGAAAATAGATTTATAAGCTGCTCCTCAAAATTGCCATCTTTCAGCCTAAACCCTGCCAGAGACTGCCGAACCCTGATGTCTTGTTTCTAACTCAAAGACTGTTATTGCCAACTTTCTCTGGAACTGATTCAGCTGTCTGTGTCATCTCGCAGAGGCCTTATCAATGCAGATTACCCACTATGCTTTCTAGTGGACATATCCTCTCTGCCCCCAGCTTAATCAGCCTATGTTTCCTCCCCTGTGGCAATGCCAACTGGATCGCTCTCCTCACATCTTACCAAAGTGTTACACGAGGAGTGGGCCAGTGGCAACACTCCAGCGCATTGCATATTGTCAACCCCACTGGCACATGAGCATCGGTTGCCACTTTCTTCAGTGTATGGCACATGCCGGCCCCAGGGGCTCCTGGATCAATACGTGGATGACAGTTCGATGGCCCCAAGCCAAGAGACTCTGTCCTCAGTCAAGAGACTCTGCATTTCTATCTTACTAGAAATCTCCAGTCTGCTGCATCACATTAAATCACCCAACAAACTTTCAAGACAGAAACAAGGTTGTAGAATAAGAGAACAAGGCTCAAAACTGTCAAACACAAACCCCAAATCTAAGGGAGAACATAACTATCTGGGCTTCACGAAACTCACAGAAAAGTAACTATAAGAATAGATTTAACTAGAGCTCACAACTGGTGGCAGGGAGCGTGGAATGTCAGATAGGACTCATACCCCATAAATAATTGAACTCTTGCTTCATAACATACAAGGACTTTATTAACAGATAAGCACTCTGAAGAGGTGAGTGTCGTGTAGCCCTTTAAAAACATATTAAATACATTAGTGACAAGGAGCTAGAAGATCAGACTGCTGACCCGCCCCTTGAACAAGCCAGTTTCTCCAGAGCAGAGTTCTGAGAACACACTGAAACCTAAATGGGGAGTCAACCGTTACCTCTCCAGAAACATAAATAGGACAACTATTTCACTGACATTGACAGTATAGTCATCCAGCTCTTTCCCGTCCGCATAAAACCCCTCATTCACGCCCCTCCCCCACTAAAAAACCCACAAACACTCCATTAAATAAACCCACAACCGCAGACACAAATGTGCCCCCAAGTATCTATGGAATACCCTCATGCTCTTGAAAAGAATGATGCAAAATAACCTGAGACTAAGATACAGAAAGACAAAAAAAAACAAGGGACATAGGACAGGTTAGATTATCAGGATGGCGCGGCCGTAAATAAACTACAACTAAGGAGACTTCCCTGCTGTATTTAAAAAATAAAATAAAATTACCCATCACTCCAGGATTACACAGATGACCAATCCAGCAGCCTGAAATTAGAATCAACAAACACTCATAGCAACACAGTCAGCCCCAAGCCCCCACTGAGACAGTTCACAGACATGCGGGATAGTTACCACTGTGTAATTATAATTAGGTCAAACTTTCCATAAGACGACAGTTTTTTGTTTTGTTAATACCTTTGGCATAGTTTGACTCATCTTCACAAAACTTTCCAAAAAAGTGTTCATCCGTCTCCGCTCCTTTCTAGAAAGTTTTGTTCTGATCCGTCAAGCGGGGGTCAACAAACGTTGATGTACCATGTTAATTCCCATTGCAGCCACAGAAAGACCTTCTGAATGGCATTACACCAAATTTAGCATAAAGTTATAACTTAACTCTGAGATTTAGTCTAAATCAGTTCAGTAGTTTGAGAAATTAGAGCTTAAAGAGGGGCTCGGGCTGGCCATGAAGGGATTAAAAAGTTAGAGCATATCTGAACACCATAAGTCCATATATACGTGATAGGCCACTTTAAAGGGGACAAGTCAATCCTATTGGCTCGCCTCAATTTGAATAATATTTTACAGCAGCCACCCTGACCCCCAAGGGGCATGTGGGGTGGTCAGAAACTCCCTCCCCCACCCTCCCGCCCCAACTCTATTGGCTGGCCACATCATGGACAACAGATTGTGGCAGCCATCACAGGCCTCAGACATGGTGGCCATTGAAGTACATGTAGTGAAAGCCTGTTTTGGGGGTGACAAAAAAGCACACAAAGGGTGGTAACAGATTTCAGTTACAACAGAAATCATTTATTGGTGGTAACATACTAATTTTAGGAAACTGGTGTATTCAAAGGTTATTTCACCAAGTGAAAAAGTTGACCCTCTGCTGGGATTGGATGAGCCATGCTTGTGAGAAAATGATGAGCGAAAACAGTTTTCTTTCAGAGATTATTGAAGGTGTTCCAGAAGAGAGCGCATTTTCTAGAAAGTTACAGCAAAGTGAGAATAAAACATGCACTTCCAAAAGCAACAGCCTGTTGGTTGAGTCTAGGCTTCAGATTATGCATTCTCTTCTCTGCTTTATTCAAATAGAAGCCATGTCCAATAACCAAGTTAAAAGTAGACCCAAAGGCTGCAATACCCATGAACCATAAAAAGAAAAAAAGTACAAACTTCACCAATTCAAGAGTCCATTAATTAATCATAATCCTGCCAGCCATATAAACATGAGCTGAGACACAGAAGCCATCTCTTTGCTGCTCACCTGCCATGCTAAATACCCCAGGAAAGGCACCTCCATTTTGTAGCCCTAGCTTCAGTGACCCCTAAACAGCCCAGTGTGCAAGGACAAAGGAAGGTGGTAAGACCACCGACTTTGTGCTGTGTTTGAGGCTGTAAAAACAGCCCTTTTTCTCTACCCGTGACTATTAACATTTATCTCTTGGTTTCCATGCAATTTGTACTTTAAACTGCTGTTGTCTTCTATCAGTGGCAACCCCTTCACCCTCACCGCCTTTTACAAACGAAAAAGTCAAAATATACCCCCAAGCCTAACCAGAGTGTTTTTAAGAGACTGCTCAATCTGTTTTGTGGTTTAAATTGTGTTTGGAAAGTGTATTTAGCACTCATTTTTGGCTAGAAAAAGTGCTTTTTAAGAGCACGAAAAGCAGTGTTTCAGGGATTTTAGATTTGGGACTTACCTGCAGGGTTGAACAGGAACTACAAAGTGTTTATTGAGCCAGTATGTATCCAAGGAGATTCTGACTTCAGGAGCACCCCCTTGCCCCTGCACACCACTTTGTGCTTTAGTGACTGGCTCACAGGCGGCATCTGAGAACACCAAACCACCCCCTCACATGCCCTTAGGTTTAAGATCCCATGCTCCTTAAATATGTTTCCTATTGGTTGTTGCATCCAAGTTCTGATTGGTTCCTAGGGCTAGGGTTTCTATTGGGCTATGGTTTAGATTGGTGGCTAGGGTTGTGATTGGTTAATAGGGACAGGGCTGCCATTGGCTCTAGGGTTTAAGGTTCTCACTGCCTAGGGTTCCCATTGGGCCAAGGTCACCTGATCACTAGGGCTATTTCACCTTCGAGCTCAGGTTGTCTCAGCCCAGGTGTCAAGGCTAAGGTATGGACCGTTACCAGTTTGGGCTGGGTCTGGCCAAGGTCCGGAAATGCTGTCCTTTTGTCCATTTACCAGAAGCCACCTTAAGCCATCCACAGCCCCAAACATAACACAATCTCAGCAAACATAGACTACTCATTTACAACAAACACACTCCAACCACATTTCAGTGTCTTAACAACCGCTACAAAACACCATATCTATACACACTTCTACACCCAATACCACACAACAGCGCCATCGATCTCACACAAACCACTGTGTCCTATACCACCATCAAATCCAGCCATCACCAACACAACACAAACCCACATTATACATAACCATAACCCATCGTCCTTCATACACACACTCCCTGTTCATACAAAACACTAGCTCTCACCTCTACTTACTCCTAACAAACCCCTTTCGATAACCCTATACTCAATCCTCTCTCATATCATCCACCAACACCCTCCTCCACTTTTTACCAAAATCACACAACCAAGCAATCCTTACACTCCACCACATATTACCTCTTCCTACTATCAAATTTAATTCAAACACTCATAACCCCTGTCCATCCACTGTTACACACCACATACACTCTCCTCCAATGCACATCCCCACCCCTTTACCATTTAACTTCCACTTACCAACAGTACTCTACATACAAATCTTTCACTACGTCAATCTCATCTCACTACTCCACAAAAACAAAACATAAACACACTCTAGCACATCAAATTCTCACAAACATTTTCATAATACATTCTATCACAAAAAAAACCAATCCTGACTACACAAATAATACAGATCCTAAACTAACTTTACTCCCAGATTTTCTACCAACACCTACCATAAACAGCCCAACAAAACTACACTCATTCAACCGCCTCCCATTAATTGCACAATTTAGACCCCTAAAACATGACCAACGTACTAACCCATACACCTTCCACCGAACACAGATGCAAATGAAATAAACATGCCACTCCACACAACTTTGCATCTCCTGGTCTATTACATAACAAGACAACTCTACAAAAACAAAACAGCCCAACAAAACACTATTGCTATCCTAATACAGCTAATACTAACACTAATAATACACCTGCTACAGGTTCAAAGAACACTACTCACTCTTCTAGGACACAACGTCACACCACCACCAAAATACAATCTCTAGACTGCCTACTAGTAAGCGCTCAATCATTCTCTAAAAACAAGCACCACACCAACGACTTACTCACTGACACACACACACCAAGACTTACTCTTCATAACTGAATCATGGTTGTGAGAGGACATGGCTCCAGTGTTGGATGAAGCCGTTTCACCAGGCTATCAATCTTTCACGCAAAATCACATACGCAAAAGAGGAGGTGGACTAGCTGTTATATTCAAGGAAACAATATATCTCACTGACGACATTTCCATACAAGGTTGCGAGGCCCTCATCACCAGAGGCAACCCTACACCAACTTCCTCTTGTAACTTCCTCCTTATTTGCAGACCACCACATAGCAATGCAACATTCCCAGACACCTTTCTAGACACAGTTTTAAACCTTATGACACTACACCCCAACCTATGCATCCTTTGTGACAAACCTATCGTTTGACAAACCCAAAATGCCCCATCCAAGAACTATCATCACTGGCCTAGACCCCACTGAACCAAAATCAGATCATCCACAAACATGGCTGGATACATCCTAGATGTCATTTTTGCTAATCTAGAATTAGTTACCTATTAAAGGATTACTCGAGTCACATGGTCAGACAACCATCTGGTAGCTTCCCAACACAAACACCACAAATTACCACACCTAAGGCCATCTTACATGCAACCACATATCGACCGTGGAAAAAACTCAATTTTGAATATTTAGAAGCACAACTAACGCACAAGTTACTAACTTGTGTAACGATATATCTGTAAGAGACAGTAGTTAGTGACAGATTCCTTACCTTAGAATATCCCCAGGCGTCAGGCTGGATCCGGAAAGTTTTCCGTAGCAGTACCCCTGCGCGTCGGTAGTCGGTGTCGTGCGGCTCCGCGTCAGTCGTCGGCGTCGTGATCGCCGGGATGACGTCGCGGCCAGTACTTAGACGCCGCCCAGGCGTGCTGGCGTCAGTTCTGTACACGACTTTCCGCGCCAGAAACGCAGAGCCATGCAAGAAACTGACACTGGTGTCTGAAAACTAGGGCCCTGAAAGGGATGACCTTAACCCTAGAAATCAGTTCGCAGAACGGGGAGGATGGGTGGGGCGGTAAGGAATCTGTCACTAACTACTGTCTTACAGATATATCGTTACACAAGTTAGTAACTTGTGCATCTGAAAGAGACACGTTAGTGACAGATTCCTTACCTTAGAATAGATACCCCAGCAATACCAACCCCGGTGGTGAGTCTGCGAACAAAGATCAGACGAGGAAGTCTCGGAGAACAGAACGGCCAAAGAAGCCGTCTCTCCTGACTTGGCTGTCAAGGCAGTAATGCTTGGTAAACGTGTGCAGCGAGGCCCACGTAGCTGCCTGACAAATGTCCTGCAATGGGACACCACGTCCCAAAGCCGTGGTGGCGGCTGTCGCCCTGGTGGAATGGGCACGTAGCCCAACAGGGGGCTCCTTCTTAGCCAAAGAATAGCAGGCTTTGCTACATAAGACAACCCAGCGGGAGATGGTCTGCTTGTGAACCGCCCGACCTTTTTTGGCGCCCACGTAGCCAACAAAGAGCTGGTCATCCACCCGGAACAGTTGTGTGCGGTTCAGATAGAAAGAAATCGCACGTTTTGGGTCCAGACGGTGGAGCCTCTCTTCCTCTCTGGAAGGATGCGGAGGCGGAAAGAAGGTGGGCAAAGTGATGGTCTGCCCAATGTGAAAGGCAGTAACCACCTTTGGCAAGAAGGACTGACGCGTCCTAAGAACAACCTTGTCTGGATGGACAGACAGAAAGGGGGGCTTGCAAGAAAGAACCTGGAGCTCACTTACCCGCCGAGCTGAGGTGATAGCCACCAGAAAGGCTGTCTTCAGAGTGAGAATACGAAGAGGACAGTTATGGAGAGGCTCAAAGGGAGCGCACATTAAAAAGGTAAGAACCAAGTTCAAGTCCCACTGAGGCATCACAAACGGAACAGGAGGGAAGAGGTGTGTAATGCCTTTAAGAAACCTGTTAACAACAGGGGACTTGAAAAGGAAGCCTGAGAAAGGCCGAGATTGCACAAAGATAGCCCTTGATGGTACCCAGGGCCGAAAGAATGAACAGAAGAACCTCAGAAAGAGGGGCAGAAAGGGGATTCACAGCCTTTGCTGTGCACCATGCCACAAACTTGTTCCACCTGCAGGCTGTCAGAATCACATCACAAACTTCGGGAGGCAAGTCGAAAGGAATCAACTGCCGCCGCTCAATCTCCATGCAAGGAAGTGGAGACTGGACAGGTTCGGGTGGAGGACCGTCCCCTGCTGCTGTGACAGAAGATCCTCCCGAAGAGGCAGACGGATCGGGGGATCGATGCTCATACTGAGTAGCTCGGGATACCAAACTCTTCGAGCCCAGTCCGGAGCCACAAGGATGACTTGGGCCCGGTCGCGCCGAATCTTCAACATTCTGGGCAGAAGTGGTATAGGCGGAAAGGCGTACAACAGACCGCAACTCCACTCGCGACGAAAAGCGTCGCCGAGCAAGTGCCGCCTTGGAAATTCCAACGCGCAGAATTGCTGACATTGCGCGTTCTCTTCGGTGGCTAATAGATCTAACCAAGGCTCTCCCCACTGTAGAAAGAGTTCTTGCGCCACCTCCGAGTGAAGACGCCATTCGTGATCCATCATGCACCTGCAGCTGAGTTCGTCCGCCCTGGCGTTCAGGGAACCTGCCAGGTGTTGAACCATCAGGAATATGCCCTGATGTTCCAGCCATGTCCAGAGACGCAGAGCCTCCTGACATAGGGTCCACGACCCCACCCCGCCTTGTTTGTTGCAGTACCACATGGCGGTGGTGTTGTCTGTGAACACCTGCACTACCTTCCCTTTGACAGAGGGAAGGAATGCCTTCAGTGCAAGTCGGATCGAACCGGAGCTCCAGAATGTTGATATGGAGCCGGGACTCCGCCGGAGACCAGAGGCCTCTGATCTCCGCCTCTCCCATGTGACCGCCCCATCCCAGAAGGGACGCATCCATCACAACTGTGTGCTCTGGCTGGGGAAGGGAGAGGGATCTGCCCGTGACCCATTGCCGGTTCGAGAGCCACCACTGCAACTGTCGTGCAGTTCCATCCGAGATCTGGACGTAATCGTACAGGTTCCCCTGATGCTGCGCCCACTGGAACTTCAGGTCCCACTGCAGAGCCCGCATATGCCATCTGGCATGATCGACCAGCAGGATGCAGGAGGCCACCATGAGGCCCAGCAGCCTCAGGGTCATCCGTACCGAAACCCAGGATAGAGGCTGAAAGATCGGAATCATAGCCTGAATATCCTGGACTCGCCGTTCGGGAGGATAGGCCCGAAACTGCGTTGTGTCCAGAACTGCTCCGATGAAAAGGAGCCGTGGAGAAGGAACCAGGTGCGACTTCGGCACATTGATGGAGAACCCCAGCAAGTGCAGGAGTTCGGCCGTAGTCTGGAGGTGGGAGACGACTGCCTGGGACGAGCCCGCCTGGGTCGAGGTAGGGGAAGACTGGAACCCCTGCCCGGCGCAGATGAGCTGCGACCACCGCCATCACCTTCGTGAACACCCGAGGGGCGCTGGTAAGGCCAAAGGGAAGCACGGTGAACTGAAAGTGCTCGAGGCCTACCGTGAACCGCAGGTAACGCCGGTGGGCCGGCAGGACGGGGATGTGAAAAGCGTCCTGCAAGTCCAACGCTACCAACCAGTCTCCAGGGTCGAGGGCAGTCAAGACCTGAGCTAGGGTGAGCATCTTGAACTTCTCCTTCCGGAGGAAGCGATTGATGTTCCGGAGGTCCAAGATAGGACGCATGTCCTCCTTGTCCTTTTTGGGCACCAGAAAGTAGTGGGAATAACAACCACGCCCTACTTCTGTGGTCGGAAGGCGCTCGATGACCCCCTTGGCCAAGAGGGCCGCAACTTTCTGTTGAAGTACCAAATGGTTCCCCGACTTGCGGTGGTGCTGAGTTGGCATGGCTGGGGGGGTAGTCTCGAAGGGGAGGGAGTAGCCCCTTCGGACAATGTCCAGAACCCACCTATCCGATGTGATGGTGCGCCAGTGGGGAAGGTGATGGCGGACCCTGCCCCCCACTGGCGTGCTGTGGACTGGAAAGGATGGACTAGGAGGGTTTGGAGGCCGCGGACGGGGCAGAGTTGGTGGCCTGACCCGCTCGCTGGTTACCCGACCCGCCTTGGCGGGAGCCACGTCCTCGGCCGCGCGAAGGCACTTGCTGCGCGGGCCGGTGGCTGGGCAGTGGACGTGACTGGGCGCCCCTTCCGTGGCCACGAAAGGGGCGAAAAGCAGACTGCTGCGGAGGGCGCGAGGCGGAGAGGCCCAAGGACTTGGCCGTAGCCCGCGAGTCCTTAAAGCGCTCCAGAGCGTTGTCTGCCTTATTGCCAAAAAGGCGGATACCATCAAAGGGCATGTCCATAAGGGTGTTTTGGACATCGCCCGAGAAACCAGTGGTCCTCAGCCAGGCGTGACGGCGCAGCGCCACTGACGTTGCAAGCGATCTGCCCAGCGAGTCAGCGGTATCGAGGCCACATCGGACAGTGAACTTCGCTGCGCCTCTCCCGTCTGCAATTGCACGGGAGAGAAGTGCCTGGACCTCCTCAGGACACTTGGGCAGCACCTGCGCCACCGAATCCCACAGAGAGTGGGAGTAATGGCCCAAAAGGCAAGCGGTGTTCACGGACCGCAAGCCAGCACTGGAGGAAGAAAAAATCTTCTTCCCAAATTGTTCCAGTTTTTGGATTCCCTATCCGGCGGAGCCGTAGGGAAGGCGCTTTGAGAAGTAGAGGCTTGGACAACCAAGCTCTCGGGGGTAGGGTGTTGGGAGAGGAACAGAGGGTCGCCCGGGGCCGGGCGATGGCGTCGGGCTACGTTCCTGTCCACAGGAGCCCCTGTGGTGGGCCTGGACCAGGTGCCCAAAAGAACGTCAGAAAGTGCGTAGTTGAACGGCAGCAGTGGCTCCGAAGAGGTAGCCGCTGGCTGAAGCACTTCCGTCAGGATGTTAGTCCTGACAGCCACTGTAGGGAGCTCGAGGCGCAAGGCCACGGCCGCCCTACGCAACACCGTTGCATAACTTGCTCCCTCCTCCGTAGCCACGGAAGGAGGAGACAGCATGCCAAGGTCAGGAGAGGAGTCCAGACCACTGGCATCACCCAGTTCCTCAGCCCAGTCCTGATAAGGCTCACATTGAGCTGTGAGAGGGTCTTCTGACCCCTCCCAGTCCTCCTCGTCCTCCAAAACAGGTGAAAAGTATGGAGGAGGGCATGAGGGAAGAAAGGTCCCATCGGCGTCGGAATCTGCGTCGAGCGACGTCGATCCAGCTCCGTGTCCGGTTCCGGGGAGAACCTGGGGACGGCGCCGCCCGGGGCCTCGGACGGCGCCGTGAACGGTACCGGTGAGGTCGGCGCCGGTGGAGGTGTTATTAGGTCAACCGGCGTCGACCGGGATCCAGGCCTGGATCCGAGGGAGTCCTGCGGCGCCGGGACCGGAGCCGCCTGCGGCGCCGGGGCCGCCAGAGGTGCCGAGGGAGGACTCCCACTGGGGCCCGAAGGCGCACCGGGGTAACCCTTAGGCCGAAGATGTGAGCCATGGCCGACAGGAAGTCCTGTATCTTGGCCGGAGTCGACGTCGGACCCGGAACAGGCGGGTAGGCCGGCGTCGGCTGTTCGGGTACCCCCGGAGCCGGTAGCAACTGGACCCTCGGCCGAGTCGTGAGACCGGCGAGGGGAGGTCTTAGAGCGACGCTTCTTAGACCTCTTGTGCTTCGCCTTACCTGAAGACGAAGACGAAGACCCCGACGAATGACGACGGCTCCGCGACCGGCCCCTCGACCTCTCCCGGGACCTCGAGTGGCGCGGAGCCGAGTGCCGGGCCTCGAGAAGCTTTCGAGACCGCTCTCGCAAAGCCTTCGGGGCGAGGGATCGACACTGGGGGCACGACTTGGGGTCGTGGCCGCGCCCCAGGCAGAAGAGACACTCTCGGTGCGGATCCGTAATCGACATCATGCGATTACAGATCTCGCATGGCTTGAAGCCGGGCATCCCTACTGATACCTTGGAGTCGAAACGACTCGAAAACTTGGACAAAAAAGTCACAAAAAATACTCAGTCAAAAAATGACTTGGGGCACTGCTCAATCCGGATCTGCGCTTACTGGCGCCGAAAAATAAAGAACAGAACTGACGCCAGCGCGCATGGGCGGCGTCTAAGTACTGGTCGCGACGTCATCCCGGCGATCACAACGCCGACGACGGACGCGGAGCCGCACGACGCCTCCTACCGACGCGCAGGGGTACAGCTGCGCAAAACTTTCCGGATCCAGCCGGACCCAAAATTATGTGATCTACCAACAAATGAGGCAGGCTCATAGACAGACCTTTTATTTGGAGGTTATTTTATATAGGAATTGGTGAGATTTGTAAACTCAATCACATCCCTTCACAAGGCCCAAGCTGCTCTAAAAAAATGTTTGGCAGTCTTCGTGAAAACATAAGGTTGGAAGAGGTAGGGGCACTCGGCCAGTCATCTATTCTACCAGGCTCCTTCCTTTAAAGGAAGCCCACAATGTCGAATGACATGAAACGAAGGTGAAAAGGGATTTACCCTTCTTCCCTGCAACAGCCAGGCGTTTTAGAGATGGTTTTCATGCAGAAGTTTACGCAGTGCATCAGACAATTCTGCCTTTTAAGGTAAGCCATTCTCCCCCCACCCCTATCTAAAATTACGGTGCAGAATCAGTCATTTTCACAATTGCGACCGGTCAGGCAAGATAAGTGGATTCTTCAAGCAGTGTTGGGTTTCCATCTCAAGTTTTATGCAAATCCTATTAAGTCCAATCCGCACAAACAGATCCATTTTTCAATACACAAACAGATTCCAAAACAAGCCATCAGACCGTGCCTTTCCCTTCCCAATTGCTTCCTGAGCAGCAAAAAGGGCAGAGGCATTCTCCCAGTTATTTATCTCAAGGAATTCAAAGCTTGGATGCTATATAGGCATTTTAAAATAGAAGTGATTTATTTTTTGAGAGAACTTCTTTGAAAAGGCAACTTCATGGTCCTGCTGGACATAAAGGACGCCTATTGGATGGTTCCATTTTTCCCACCAGATCAGCGATTTCTGGAGACAGACAACTTAAGTGTTTTTTAACTCGGTCATTCGGACTCTTTTCAGCTGCTTGTTGCTTTATCAAATTTCTGAAACCAGTAAGAGGACATTTGAGAGTCTGAGGTATTCGTCTAATCATTTGTACAGTATTCTGATCATGTCACCAGATCCCCAGCTTCTCTAACAAAGGCTAAGACTGACAATCTTCCTTTTAAAGGCCCTGGTGTTTGCGATCAATTACTGCAATTCAGATCTAAACCTGCCCAGAGGACTTTTCTCAGGTATGCCATAGATTCCATATCAGCTACACCAGTCATTCCAGTTCACAAGACTCGCACTATCAAGAAAGATTTGCAGGTCTTGACGGAAGAAAATCGCATTTCGCTGGGTTGCAAGCCTAGTGGGCATTCTAGCCTCTTCCAGTCGCTCCATATTCAGAAAACATTTAGCTGCCAGTTGAATTACGCCAGGAGCTACAGTGGTGGGTCAAGCACATGGAATGAATGGAATGGGAGAGGCATTTTTGGCCAAGTTCCAGACATGGTGATCGAATCAGATGCCAGCCTGATTGGCTGGAGTGTGATATGCAGGGAATTGACAAAAGGGAGGAGGTGGTCCGAAGAAGTGATTTCCAGGGCAGGGCCACAAGGAGGCTGGAATGAGCAGGAAAGTTGCTACTGGAGATGCCTCTCTGGGAATCAGAGCTATTAGTAGACCTGCAACAATTCAAGGGACGGAAACAGTGGGACATGACTGGGATCTCTAACGTAGGAGAATACATATGGGGTAGCGAGGGGCTTTGCTCTTCGAGAAGCTCCACAGCCAATACGAGTTGGCAGATTCACAACGCCACAGATATATACACATTAAACACTGGCACGATATGGGGACAAATTGCAAGATGTGGCAGAAGAGACTCCACTAGAATGCAGAGTGCTGGCGGCCCTGTTGCACACACATGCAGTGTTCCAGATCTACCGCACCCTACTGAACAACAGCCACTCCCTGCTATCAACACTGAGAGAAAAGTGGGAATGGGGTTTTGGTACTCTAAAAGACTGTCTTGGGGGACGGGGGGAAGTGGGGGGGTGCAGACACATATGCCTCTGAATCAGGTCTTATTGGGATCAGGTATGTTGGAAACGAGAGACGATAAAACTGGGACCAGCATTGGCAATCTTAGGGATATGGAGCGATCAGACACTGCCCAAATACACTCTACTGCTGTGCAACATAGTCCTGATGGTAGCTAGAAGTGACATAGTGCAGTTATGGAGCAGCAAATGCACTCCCACCACAGATCAGTGGGCGGAAAACCTGGACTGGTGCATGCAGGCTGAGAATGGATATACATGATAATATCCACACCGGGGATCTATAGGGATAAGCCCAACCAGGAACGTACTAATCCCTTTAAATAACAGAAAACTCACAAAGAAGTACATCTGGTATTCTGACCTTAGATATGGATGCTTGTCAGCGCAAGCCCTTTTCTGGAGCACTCATAGCGACCACGACCCATAAAACTAACAAAAATTAGATTTTACATCACCCCCATGCAGGAGTATACTGATAAGAGACACATGGTAGCTATAATGATCCATGTGCAAGGTTGCTGACTCACAACACTTGATGGTCCTTTAGAGGGATAGCAACTTACGGGTGTCTAGAGAATTAGTTTGACATAATATAGGATCCTACTCCGTTGCCATAAATTATGACCGTTGCCCAGTATAAAATAATTAACTTGGCGATTTTCGCAGTCTATACGTTAGCTCACAAAAAGACTAAGCACTATTAGGCAAGCTGCACTATACTTCTATGGTTCTAGGTGTCTTTTACACTTCACTTTCAGTTGGCCGCTTCTGGATGTACTCAGTGACTTGAGGGTGGACAACACTTTCCATAAAATTAGGTAAGGCATTTGATGTTACAAGACTGAAGTAACCCACATCACTAATTTGACAGATGGAACATTGTATGCCTTTTTGGCATGTACATTATGCATCTATGTATGAAATGCACAACTAATAATTATTTTACTGTGATATGTAACGTTATATGGTCCGCACTTTGATTTATTTTTCCTTTTTTGTTATTTTCAGAACAACGGTGGACCCTGACCATATATGGGCCATCGCCTACCTGGCCGATCTGGTTGGCCAGTATAAGTTTTATTTATCATACTACACACAGAGTGACTATAACTTTCGGTCCTGATGAATGCCCTGGAACCCCGTTTGGGGACCACAATGGGCAGAAACATTTTGACCTTTGACCATTGAAAGGGGTATATATACTTTTACTTAACCCCGGTCCTCATTTTAACTCTATCCTCAGTGGGCCACAGAATAAAATGTATTAGGCACCCTGGAGGTAGTTTTATTCACCACTGTACATTTCTTTCCTTTGCACTCTGTCCCTCGCTAACCCTAACACCATCACTCATCACAAAACACCTCAGCTCCTCCCCACCTGGGGAGTTGTAGCCCACACCATGGACTTTGCAGTCCGGGTGTGAGGAGGGAACCCTATGAGGAAGCATGTCACCCTTGGGTGAGTGAGGGTTCTTGTCCTAGAAGGATCTCTTCCCCAACAGTTCCATCACATATGCACTTCTTTACATACAGGACAACATTTGGCTTTATGTTAGTCATCGATCCTGCTTTGTGTCAGAATACCAGACATACTTCTTTGTGAGTTTTCAATGGATATACATGGCCAGAGGAAATTTGAGAAGGTATGGGGTGCTTGGCAGGAATTCAGAGACCTGGATTAATCCCCCAAACAGAATGGGCAAAGGGGAGGGCCAGGGAAGTCAGGATATGTGGCGTGCCACGTGGTGACATTTTTTGGCTCACTGTGATGATGTACGGGGGTGGAGTGGGAGGGGGGGGGGACTAGTCTAATTCTTCACCAACGGATCTGAAATGGTGTGAAGTGATTACTAAATGTGTGAAATTGATCACAGTGGTTTGTATCAACTGTAAATGCTTAATAAAGAAAGCTAGTTTAAAAAAAAAAAAAATAGAAAAATGTCTCAGCAGTCCAATACATCAACCGACTAGAGGGAATGAGATCTCATCTTCTGGTGGAAATGGCCACGGATCTTTGATACGAATGCCTGCTTCACATTTCGGAGAAATGGATCCCATGTCATATGGACCTCTTTGCATCTTCCCTCACCTTCCAACTACCATTATTATACAGCAGGAAACCACATCTGGTGATGGCAGATGAGTTCTTACAGATTGAGGGGGGTCTAAATTGTGCGTTCACCCCTTCCCCTCATTTTCCATGATCTTGACAGTAGACCCCCCTCCAAAAGACCTCGAAAAATCTACTTGCCCACTCACTATGGCGAGTCAGATTTTATCAGGGGGAGCTATATTTAGGACCTACTCGCCCGTTCTGTCGAGTTGACAAAAAACAGGTGTTTGGTTCACTTGAAGGAGCAATAAAGGTGCCTTTCAATCTTGTTTTCATCGTGTCACATTCGCTCTGTGTCCAGAGATAGAGGTCAGAAGTCAATTTACGTCTTCTTACAAGTACATTTCTTTCTCTGACTGCAGAGTTCCAGGATTTTGTAAAGTGAACTGTCTGACGTGCTGTACAAAAAGAAGGTTAAATGAAAGGCTGTAGGGTTTCCGGTTTTTCCCAACACACAACATTTACATAGCTAATACATCAACTGTACAAACATTTCAAAACATATTTCAGTAGTTATGAAAGCCCATTTTTTGCAATTCCGTATGATGAAAGAAATATTTTAATAGGATGAAAACAAATCAGAGCACTTTACTTGGTGATGTGCAAATGATAAATAGATTACTGTTTATACACTTTTATCAGCAAAACTGCAAGTTAGTGGGATGTTAGTTTTTGGCCATTTCAATGGGAAATTTACGATCTAAAAATTACAGTGCGCTACCACATCATGCTTTAGTATTATATTTACTAAAAGTGAGTAAACAAGAACTGGGTAACACTCCTACCCCTACCCGGATGGTAATGCTATTAGTGAACTAAGAGGCAAGTCAGGGATCATGTGAACCTTTATGTGGGCTAGAGTCTTATTATGCATGGAGCAAACTTTTAGTCTATTTAATCAAAGAAAAGTTTTTTTTGTACAGCAGAAATGCTCAACTCACGTATTTGAAGGTGCACTCATATGTGAGAATGAAGACTAATGCAACTCTGTAAAATAAAATATTTGCTTAGGATGACACAATTTGAGACCCGTTTACGGGTCAAATACATTACATTTAGGTAGAGTTTATTATTCAAGCTACTCGACCAGCAGGTCTAGTAACATTTCTATGATTTTTCGAAACCAGAACCCCCACCCAACACCCCGCCATCCCCGTCAGAAAACAGAGGTCAGAGTTTATTCTAATCTCACTATGATGGCGAACACAGAGTTGGTTTCCACTCCTCACAGAAGTATGCTGCGATCAACCCTTCATTCTTCCATTGTTTCCAACTCTTTTCCTGGACCCAGTGTGCCAACATCATCCACTGGTCATACACCATCATCATAACTTTATTCGGATAAAAACATATCCATAAAAGAAAGAACACATTATACAATAATAAAACATGCAAAGTAGCAATAGATTAAAAATGAAAGCACATAAAAATGTTCAGAGCTATTAAGGTTCAATCATACAGTATTAATCGAGTTACGAGCTCTGAAAGCAGTTTTCAAAAAAGCCCCCACACGAATTAACTTATCCTCACCCAATTTAAGAAGAGGCCTATATGCTTCTCTGTAACCTACATAAAAAAATTCTCCTAAAAAAAAACAAAAAAAAAAAAACAGCTTTGCAAATTTTATATAATACTCACAGAAAACAAGAAATTTAATAGGGAATAGCCAGAGTGCCCGTCACAAGGGCAGGGAGAGGAATCGAGATTAGCACAAAAACCCAAAGGGAAGCATAGTAAATACTTGACAGTGCCTGCCCTGAGATGGAAAAGGAGGCCACACTCCCAGCGGCCCATGGGTTTGATCAGATATCCAGCAAGAAAGTGGTCATTCTCAATGTTCAAAAACAAGGCCACACTCGGTTTACTTGTCTCTTTGGCCAGTCTATCCTCACGGTAACACTTGTATAGGGCCGCCCGCACCTCTCTTTTGCTTGTTGTGTAAAGATCCTCAGGGTTATCAAAAATATGCGCATAGCTAACCCTTCACAAACTGGTTCTCACCCCTGCTAACCATGGGATATCCATACCTTTATCATATTTAAGGCAGTCTGCTATAATGACTAGTGAAAGCCGCTGCCTTGTTTTTCCATATAGCTAACCAGAATTGGGCAGGACAGGCTCTAATATAATCTTCAACATAGTGTAGATTTAATTAACTATGGCACATATTGGGGCGAGGAAATCGGGGCCCCTAAAAGCTTACGACAGAATCTGTTTTCTTCATTCTGAATGTTACGTCAATTCGAGATGCCCCAAACCTCAGCCCCATAGGTTGTTGTAGGTGTGCACTGAGCCTTAAAAAAAATTAAAATAGGTAAAATAGCCCCCCCACCCCAGGTTGGGGTAAACGGAGTACTGCATCAATCGATTTAGAAAACGTACACCTGCAATAAACAGTATGATCTGTCCATAAACCGTTAGCAGAAAAAAACAATCCCAAGTATGAAAAAGTGCTTGTGCATTGTAAACTTTGATTACCAACGGGAAGGGCACTCATTTTAAGCTTTCTGGGTCCACAGGGCATGAAGGATTTTGAAAAATGAGTGCGTAGGTCTAGTGAAGCCATAGAATCCAGAAAGCCCCGTACTAAAAGGCGCAAGGCCTTCGGGGGGCAGCCCATTAAGACCGCATCATCTGCATAAAATAGGGATGGCAAAATGAAACCACTGATTATGGGAACGTCTTGAGTAAGAGTTGTTAAAAATGCATGTAAATTATTAATGTACAAAATAAAAAGTCATGGGGCGAAAACACACCCTTGTCTTACTCCTCTAAAAACACTGATGTTGTTAGAGACTTCCCCTTGTGTGTGAATTCTAATCTTGGCCTTTATATCTCTATGTAAGTAGGCTAACACATGCACTAGTGTTTCATCCATGCCACTCTCTAAAAGGATAGACCAAAGCAGTGATCGGTTGACACAGCATTTATAGATTTGACCTCGGCGTTTGACTAAGTAAATTGGTGAGTGTTGGGCAATAGTATATTTCCCAATAATCAAGTTTAAATTGAGACATTGTTCAACTGTGCCCACGTTATTTCTAAACCCATGTTAACAGGGGTGCAGAATGGAGTTCTCCTCTGCTCAGTCTTTGATCTTGTTGTACAGAACCCTATCCAAGATTTTCTATGTGGTATCTATCAAGAAATGGGTCTCTAGCAACCAAGCTGGGAACTGTCACCCTTTTTAAGTCAAGCTTAGAATCAGTGCGCATGCGCTGCTCTGCAAGACTTGTTGTAGTGGAGTAGGGAATAGGAGCCCCGCCCATTCTCCGCCCATATTTGCCATTGGCTTGTGTCAGTGTCCTTCCGAAATGCTGGCTTCTGATTCGTAAATAGGCTTGTTAGTCCCTCCTTAGTACCGCCTCATCTTCATGGGTCACCTCCCGTGGCAACTGGCCCTTTTACTTCGGTTGTTACACGCTACCTGTTATTTAGTCTTTAAGCACTATTTTCTTTTTCGAGTTTCTCTTACTGCAGGCACAACGTGCTTTGGTGCCTTCTTTACTACCCCGCCCTCCCTCCCATTGTCCGTGCCTTCTGTACCCCCCCCTCCCGTTGTCCGTTCCTTCTTTACCCCTCCCGTTGTCCGTGCCTTCTTTACCCTCCCCTCCCGTTGCCCGTGCCTTCCTAACCCCCCCCCGACCTCCCTCCCTCCCGTTGTCTGTGATGCCTACCATTTGCAATGCAATAGGTCTCGCATTTACGCGAGTTTGAGCTATTGGCATTGTAAATGACAATGGCTTTTATTTATGTTTTAGTTTTTAAAACATAAATAAAAGGCATTGTCATTTACAATGCCAATAGCTTAAACTTGCATAAATGCGAGACGTATTGCATTGCAAATGCTTGTGTTCCGTTCCTAGTACATCGAATTGAAATGGGTGGTGCGTGTGTGTTTCAGAACAGGTTGGTACCGTGGTAGATTTTGAGGCTGGGAGGGGACCTGCCGTCAGTTCCCCAAAGGGAAGCGGTCTAGTGATAGCGAGTTGCGGTAGCAGGTGTTCCCGCAGAGACAGTGAAAGGGTTAAGGAGTCAGCCGGAAGTGGGAGGTGCCTGCTCTGCTTCAGCTGCAGGCATAGGAAGTTTAGAAATGGGGTTGAGCTGCTGCTGCTGGACCGGGGTGCTGCAGTCATTGCAGCAGAGCTAGGAGTGCTCTTGCCATTAGAGTGCATCTCGCCCGGTATTGCTCCCCAAGCTACACCCCCCCGCTGTCTCCTCTTTCCTCACACTCGGTCAGTGCATATGTACTGGCCCCGTGTAGAGATACCCACTGCATCATGCATTGCCGCCCCAGGGCAACGAGCTGCTCATACCTGGCTCTAAGCCTCGGGCTGCTTCTGCTGTCATGTACCGCACGCCACAATCTAGCAGCGACAGAAGTCACTCCAGGTGAGAGATTTTTATGTGCGAGAAGATGCTAGGGGTAGGCACTGTCCTGACAACAAACACCAAGCAGGAGCTGTCGTAGTTCCAGGGTAACCTGCATTTCTTTTCTGAGTACTAAGGGCTTTGTGTCAGAAAACTTTTGTGCAGAATTCACTTTTATGGGGACATGGTTATAAACTAAACAAGTTGTTTATGTAGTCTGCACAGTTTTCACGCCCAATTCCTAAAAAGGTGTGATTCAGAGATTCCCTACCCAGAATTGTACAAACACAGTAGAAGCCCAAACAGCTTACCCGGCTTCTAGTTTCCTCTTTTAAAATATTTTTTTAGGGAACTCCTGCCTTTCAAATTGATGCCCATTAGAAGGTGCAGAGCCAGTACCTCATGAATGTATGAGATACATTCTGCAGTTCCTTTCTAAACTGCGGTGGTCGGTAATGTTGAGTGGCAGACCTGTAGTTGATGAGGGCCACGGGTTATTCGAGCTGCAGCTTTCTGAAGTCCAAGATAGCCATGTTTCCACCGAACACAACTTTAAATTGAAACCGTTAATATTGACACCCGTAATTTATTTCACAAGTGACGGTGACATTTTGTCCCCAACTGTTGGATCTTGACCAGGTGCATGCACAAGTGGTTTCAAAACCTGGACTTCAAGGCTAGTATTATGCATTTGTAAAGGCCCTGTAAAGCCAATGGAACAAATCTGTTAATTAGGAGTAGACACCCCTTAAACCACAAGACCCTGGTGGGATTTTTCTTAGCCCAGTGATTTGAGTAATGGTCGTGTATAATTTCATGCAATGACCCAGGGGAACCTCTTCATTTTATATAAAAGATATCATTGGTAGCTGTAATGATTTCTGTGGCATGCGTGTGTAATTTTTTACGGGCATTGATGCAATTTTGTGAGCAGAAACCAATAAACATTTACACTTTTAACCTATTATTTTGCTAAACAGACATCAATATTATATAACAGCTTTTGTTGAGCTACAGCCCAAGTTGTCACACATTGTTGCCAGTACATGCTTGTTTGTAAAATGCATTTTTTTAAAAATTTTAATAGTCTAAATTGTGACATTTTTTGACCATCCGCGTATGACATTATGCATGTGACCTCCAGGTTTTTTAAGCCGTGGGGAAATGTAGAAAATGCATGCTAATCATAATTTCTTATAAAAGTACATATTACGGGTCTCTTTGTAACTGTTATCTTATGACTCACCGTAATTGAGATAACATTCAGAAACAAACAAGCATTTGATTTTGTTAATTATCGAGTCACAAGAACCTCACAGCCTTAAGTGACCACAATACATGAATCTTTTCATCAGAAGAACACAATCTGGAAAAACACAATCTTTATCAAAGCACCCATTCAGGTGTCCGTCCTGGTTACAGCACGGAGTCCACATTGTTAGAAGTAGCAGAGTTCATCAAGATGAATCTGGGCCTAGGGCAATCTGCTGTTCGAGAAGCATTGGACTTGTCCGAGGCCTTTGACATAGTATCCCATCCTATTCTCTTAGAAATGGTGAGCATGGGAAGTAGAAGATAAACACTGTGCTGGATGCAATCTTTTGTTGACTGCTAGATATCGGACATTCTGGTTACCTCTACACATAAGCCACTGAGATATAGCATACCTCAGGGTTCGTTCCTTAATCCAACGTTATTTACCATGTACATGCCCCCCACCAACGTTATTTAACCTGTACATGCCACCCCTTGCCTCTATTATTAAATCTTATGGCTTTAATGTGATATCCTATGCGGATTATACACAGCTTATCTTCTACTTCTAACGAACCAGCGAGGAGGTCATAGGCTTTTATGGACTTTTGAATCTCAGTGCCTGAAAAGGAGCTGCTTAAAGCTCAACTTTGAAAAGTTGTACATTTTGTATTTCAGCAGACCCTCTTCTGCTTGGTCCAACACTTGGTGGCCTAGGGAATTAGAGGCAGCACTTAACCCGACTTCTACTCTTAAAAATCTGGGGATTAAATTTGACAAAGAATTAGCTTTCTGTCCACAAGTTTTAGCTGTCACTGCTGGTTGTATGATGGAATAACTACCACTTGAACAACTACAGTCTAAACAACTACTCCTTAACCACTACTTAGTCTAAACCACTACAGTTTTAACAACAACTATTTTTTTACAACTACTATGCCTTTACCACGATTGCCTTTACCCCATTAATGTATCTATTTTACAGGTAAGTATAAACCTATATATATATATATATATATATATATATATATATATATATATATACACACACACATGTATGTATGTGTTATGGGTTTGTATGTACCTGTAAAACACTTACATTTCGTGGTAAAGGCATGCATGCTAAAGACGTGTTGTAAAATTAATGTTGGTAAGTATTAACACTATATACACACACACACCCCTATACTGACTATTAATGTTATAAAATCCCGTTCCACCCCAAAAACCTACACCCACCCCAAACCCTATGAATTCCCTTTCCACCCCAAACCCCCACACCCACCCTAAAAATACCCTTGCTACCCAAAAACCCATCCCCACCCTAAAATTACCCTTGCCACCCAAAAACCCATACCCACCCTAAAATTACCCTTGCCACCCAAAATCCCATACCCACCCTAAATCATAAAATGACCCTTGCCACCCAAAACCCATACCCACCTTAAACCCTAAAAATACCCTTGCCACCCAAAAACCCATCCCCACCCTAAACCCTAAAAAATACCCTTGCCACCCAAAAACCCATACCCACTCTAAACCCTAAAAATACCCTCGAAAATCCATACTCACCCTAAACCCTTAAAAACACACTTGCAAATATATATATATATATATCACGTAATACTTACCAAAATACTTACATTTTAAAGTATTTTTTTTTTACTGAGAGTATGCCTTTACCTTTAATGCATTTACAACAAAATTCAAACACGTTTTCACATAATAAACACTATTCCCCTAAACTTATTTTGTTAAAAAAAAAAACACATCCACTCTACAAAACCATATAAAATGCGCCCATCCACCATTTTATCAATAGTAATACATCTGTCATATACAATCCAAGAGTGCCATCTACTGGCCAGAGGTAGTTGTAAAAGCATTAGTGGTTAAAAGACTCGTGATTCAGGTTGAGGTCGTTGTTAAGGAGTCGTGGTTCAGGTCCTTCGTTGTCAATGAGTCGATGTAAAGGCTGTTTCCCGTCACTGCTGCATGTTTTGCTCAGCTATGGCTGCTAAAGAAAACGTAACAGGGGGTGTTTCCATGGGAGGTTACAAATGAAGACAAGGCAGTACTAAGGAGGGACTAACAAGCCAATTAACGAATCAGAAGCTAGCATTTACCAAGGACAATGACAAGCCAATGAAAAATATGGAAGGGGAGTGGGCGGAGCTTCACCTCCTTACTTCGAATACAGCATGCCTCGCAGAGCAGCGCATGCGCTGCCAAGGCTCTACCTAAAAACTGACTCTGCCAGTGCTGGCGGGTCCCGTCATATCGCTTTATTTTTTGTGCAGCTATTCGATTTTGCATTTGCTGTTCTCCTTTATTACCAGGTCAAGAGCTTTCTTCATTAGAAAAGAGCCTTATGTATAGCTCTGTGAACTGCCATTGACAGCAGTTTTCATAACCCAGTTATGCATTGCTTTGACATGACAGCCTTGGAAAAACAGATTCTTTTTACAGATTTGACCTTACACTAGTTCCAAAGTAAAATGCTCAACCCAACCGTTTGTTTAAAGCAAAGGATACCCCATAAAACGTCTAACAAAAGGCAGTTTTCCTTTCAAATACATTTTTCACTGGCCATTGTCTGTGTGCCTTCTTCCAGCATCTTCCTCCATCCCTATGTTGTCAGCATTGCCTCCCAGCCAGCTCCCTCAGTTGTCCATGTTGCCCCTGTTGTCTGTGTTACCCCCTCTGTTGTCAGTGTTGCCACAGACATAACAAAAAAGTGCTATGATGCGAAAACTGAAGTCAGCATCATAGCTCTTTCTTTTCCCACATCCTCGGTTTTCCATGTTGACCCTCCATCCAACCTCTGTTGCCTCCCACCCGCAATAAAAAAAAGTGCTATGCTGTGGACACAGCTGCTACATCATAGCGCTTTTCTACCCCCACAATCTACGTTGTCTGTGTTGCCCCCACACACCCATCCTCCCTCTGTGTTGCTGGATCGCCTCGTCATATCGCTTTATTTTTTTTGCAGCTGTGCTACTGTACAGCATGGCGACATACCTAAAATCATTGACAAAGCCTCTTGAAAGCGAGACCTATTGGCTTTGCCAATGCTGGTTAAATATTGGTACGATAACAGAGGTTAGCCATGTGCTTGGTAGTGGGGAACAATCTAAATTATTAAAAACATTAAGCAGGAGCGGGCCCAAAAATCTGCATTATATTTGATACGGTCTATTGCCACCCAGTCTGGTCCGGGGGCCTTGCTACCCATACTCTGGTTTATGGCTTCCTGCACTTTGGCCAAGGACATTGTTACCCCCTTAGAGGTTAACAAGGGGGGTGTCTGGTTGTCATGTGACGTGGCCGCATATATCACTGAAAAGTGCGCCTCCCAAGCTTCACTAGTTATGTTACAGCTAATTGGGAACTGCTTCATCGCTCGCATATCTTTGCCAGCCTGACCAGAAAAGTTTACTGTTCTATCCACTTGCCACATTGGCAAGCGAATCCCATTGTTGGTCCAATACCTCTTCCTTCCTCAAAGAGGTGACCATCTTGTATTTTTTTCCTTAGTGAGGTTACCGCTTGCGGTTCCTAGGCTTGGCTGCAAGGGCCTGTTACAGCTGTCGACTTACGCCTGAACATTCATGATTAAACCATCTAGGACTGTGAGGGGTTAAACGAGCAGGTTTTATTAGCTCCATTTTGATACTAGAACAGAGTTCCGAGAATACAGTGATTAAAGCAGGGTTGGATTCATGCACTGTCAAACAGGTCTCATACAGTGCAAAGTACTCCCTGACCACTTTATAAAATAGTTGGGCAGGGTCAGCGCTACGCCACACCAGTCGTACGTTATCAGTGGAGGTTTCCAAATTCCTAGCACTACATTCAACTCTGAACACAGGCTTTGGGGACAGTTTAAATGCCACTTCAATCGGATTGTGATCCCCATGGTGTGTTACAGCAACTTTGCCTTGCAATAAAAACTCCTCCAAGTGAGACGAGATAAAGATATAACCGATTGTCGAGGCGCAACCCCTGCCTCTAAACGTGGGTTGTATTACATCATTGTTGTTATGGGCCGCGAGGTCCATCACATTATTCAGATTGTGGGATGTCAGGTATTCCATCAGCTCTATGCCCCTGTTGCAAACTTGAGCTATACTGAGACTACCAAATAAAGAGTCCTGCGGGGCCATATTTGCATTAACGTCGCCTCCCAGGCATATGCCACCAAAATTGATGTTCACGCCCTGCGAATATCTTAGGGCCGTAATATAATCAAAAAGATGTGTTAATTTAACGTTAGGCCTTGTGTAAAAATCATTGTTATAGAAATTGATAAAATATATTGTCATACCCCTTTTATATCTTACGACCTGAAAATCATCACTACGAGTCGGTATGGCCATTACGCACAGCCTCCTCCCCCGCTGCGATGTTCACCCATATAGCTAGGCCACCAGAGGGACAGCCCGTTTTGGATGGTAATGCAAGGGTATTATAGCATTCAAACCCGTCAAGGCATATGTCGCTAGAAGCCCAGGTTTCCTGAAACATTAAAATATCATACTGCCTAAATAATTGTAGCCAATCAGTTAATACCATCTTTGATTGTAGGCTGCCCACATTCCAGCCAAGTATTTTCAGGACCTGTTCATCACATGCCAGACCCTCTTCTGTTCCCAATTGGTCATCCATCAAAGACACACGGTGAGAATGAAAGATCGACCCAATCGGCTATCGATGGCAGTCGGTCAGTATTTTGCTGCGTCTATGATCGGGGTTCTCTTGCTCTTCAGTATAGCCCTTACTAGGGACGTTCTGCTGAAGTTTATAACAATGCAATCCCCTTCGATGTTCTTAACGGAACTACCAACCCAACCCACTCTTTGCACCATGATAATTTCATTCATGTTCATGATGTTTGTTTGTGCTTACATAACCAATCTGCACATTTGTTACGCAAGTCTCCCCAGTATTCTTTATGGTGTGCCTTAAGTGGGGGAACTCCTGCTACCACCAAAACATAGGGACAGACAGCTGGAGGCAGGATCATCACATCACTATTGATTTTAAAACTAGTACCATTTGGGGAGCGGTGAGTAACACTAATATTTTTGCCAGAGGATTCATGGTTAGAATTAGATGTAGGGTTAATATTAGTTTTTAAATTAGGGAGGACAGAAGGACCATTCCATACTGAGGTATGCAAACATTCGTTACTTGTTCGGTTATGTGCTACCATGGTATTCAGGGGCTGCCGATCAATCGATCGCGTACACCTATTAGGGTGTAATGCTGCTGAAGAACTATCCTGCGAACAATGATCCCCCAATAGCTGAGCTATGTGGGCCTAAACCACTTATCAAGGGATTACTCCTCGCAGCCATGACCCCGGCACCAACAGCCGCTGCTCGTTTGCAAATGCTACACATAAAAACCTCTAGTTGTTCTAACAAGGGTTTGAATTTCTCATCAATCAAATCACCACCCCTGGAGCATAACACATTAATAAGAGATAGCTGAACATCAGGTTTATCGAGTATGGCTTCAGTCTGGGCGTGAGAAGATCGAGTAGTGTCAGCCATCGTGATTGAGCAACAGTTTGTAATGGGGGTTGTGGCTGTATCCAGGAAGTTAAGTCACTTCGGGGTACACCAGTACGTGGAAGCGGCTTCTTTTTAGCGCTGAGGGGCTTTCCCGATGGTCTTTAACGTTTCGCGGACACAGTCATAGCGGGGGCAGTCACAGGTTGATGAGTCATTGGAGAACCACGCCCCAAGCCATCAATATTGCCTGTAGGAAGTTCAGGATTGGGCGCGGTGTACAAAGGGTCACCCCCATCTGGCGCAAAAAATGGGCGACGGTAACTACTGGGCAGGTTTTGTATCACCTCGCATCCTAAGGACAGTCTGCGCTCCCTTAGTTCGATCTCATTAGTGACAGTATCAACTACCCTCTCCAACATGCTGTCAATAGTGACAGTCGGACGCATAGCTGCCAAACCGGTTAGTTTCCCCATGGTTAGTTAATTGTAAGGGCACCCGTTCTCACATCGTGTTGTGGCTGGCTCAGTTGAAGGGGGTGAGGGCAGCCCAGCCTTGTCCAGCCGCACGCAGACTGGCCCGCTCTTGGCGACGGGAGCCCCAGCGGAAAAATAAGGGTGCCTCCAGGCGGAAACAGCACAGTCTGCGGCGTCCTGCTGCAAATGGTCCTGGGGCTTGTGGTTCTGCCCCCGTGCTAGCTCCTCACACACTTTCCACTGAGAATGGTGGCTTGGAGACTTTCCGGAGATGCTGGTAAGTGCCAGGACTTTTGGGAAAGGCTCTTGAACTTATCAAGGCTTGATCTAACTCACAAGAGATCCAAATCGGCTTGGGTCAGATGGATACACAGACGGTGAGTGAAACAAGCCTTGCATCCTGTGGCAGCAGATATAACCTTTGCAATGAATTTCCTTGTAACTTTAGAGGCCGATGTCTGCCTTATAGAACAGTACATTTTTATTGATCGGCAATCTCTGCCAGTCATATTACAACCTCAGCTCACCATGTTGGCAAGTACCTTTAGTATCAGATTTTCTTCTCCTGAGCCAAGGAACTCAGTCCTCTGAGACATTTTGATGGTTCTGAGATTTTTTCAGTCTTGGATTGATAATGCATCTTTATCTAGAACGAGAATTTTATCTAAACTGACCATACTCCTTTGCCTGCTTGTGTGCAAATAAGTGTTGGATGTTGAAGCATTAGACCCGGCAGATAGGTGTGAAACTCCAGAAGGAGTTTCCTTTTTAATTTCCAAAAGGACAAAATCTGCGACTAGGCAGGTGTCCTTTCCAGTGTGCCTAAAAGACCGGAATGTGTGTTGTAAATTCTCTTCAAACATACGAGTACGCTTGACTTTTGGTTCCGACCAAGCGCAAAGTTTTATTCTACAGCCATAAAGCCACGTCAGCTGGATACTCTCTGAAGCGGGCATTGATACTTTCATGTTTGGGGCCCACTGAATGAAAGTTGCAATGGCTTCTAAATCTTTCAATGTTAGGGCTCGCTTCGAAGACCTCATATGCATTGTAGACTGGTTGTCAGAGCCAGTGCTTAAGGAATTTTACTACGAACCAGTAAGTACACTTTTTTCTATGATTGCGGCCTTCAACTTGCATAATGGGGAGCCTTCAGACCAGTCATATAATCTACGTTTTTAAAGCACTCATGAACGAGACTTTTCAATTCTATTAAGGTCTTTGAGCTAGGACTAGCCTTCCCTATTGTTATCTCTTGCTTGGAATGATTATGTATTATTGCTTTTTCGTGTGTATTTTTATTCTTCCACACAGATATAGTCAAACCATTTGATGAATGGCCATTTAGTGCATTGTTTATATTTCAGGTCAAAAACAGGAATAATCTTCACTGGCTGTTCAAGGGATGCCATTTGTTCCTTGCAGGTAGAAGAGGCCGTGTCTTGGTCACCGCTCATGTTTATATGTCTTCCAGGATTGACTTCTAATTGCTTGTATTTGTCCTGAAGGACCCTTAATACACTACGAGTCAAAACACTGCCCACAACTATACCAAAAGGAACCGATTTGTTTTGAACTATTCCGGTACCTGAAACCGTGGGACCCAAACTACTCAAAATGTACTATTGTTCCATTGTCTTAAGTATTATATACGCTGCTGCGCCTGCACACTTTTTTTTCCATTCACAGTGTGATCACTGGAGTACTGAACACTTGTTATTAAGCTGTAAAATATATGTATGGAAAGTTTACAAGTGGAACCTCTTGTCTTTCATTGATAAGTTGTAATCTTTACATTACTAGTGAATTGATTAACTACATATTTATGAAGTTTGAGCACGCCATAAGGAATTTCTTTTTCTTTTTGAGTCAACAAAATGAGACATTTGCATGATGGAATAGTAAAAGTTTTGCGAAATGCACTTTTTTGATATCGTGCTAATGGGCTTGAAAGGGGGAAATGGATTGGGGTGGGAAGCAGGATGGGCACATCCAGCCTGGACAAAGCAAGATAGCTTCCTTTACACACAAATCAGGCGCACCTCTACAAACCTTTCACACAGTAGGTACAGCATGGCAGTAGTGCAAGCCTCTAGTTACCACACACAAACAGATACAGTGCAGGTAGACAAGGGTTCATACATAAATACACACCTACACAGCGAAGAATAGAACACCAGCCATGCTAGAGACTGTAGACATGCGGATGTGAAATCATCCTTCAGGTTGAAGTTAACTCTCAATTCACCCAACTGATAATCTCAATCTGAATAAACACAACAATGCAGAAGGAAAAGCAAGTGGAATTTTTGGGGATGCACCAGGCAGACTGAGAGGAAGATGAACAGTGTTACCACTGTACCTATTGCCAGACTCTGCCTCATCTCTTAACTTAGATAAAGGACAATCTAACAAATGAAAAAGATCAGACAAACTAATGGTGTAAGCTGGTCAATGTATTGTGGTTCAAGAGCACATTTGCTTCATTAATATTCAATTTAAAAAAAATGTCCAGCAGTATGGGGAGGAGTGGGGCAAAAGGGAGGAAGATGGGGTAAGATTCTTTGCAAAACCAAAATGCCAATCTCAAACAAGTTTCCACGAAATTGTTACACTAATGTACCTACAGCGTGGCCACTTTAATTTTTAGCGATAGAGGTTACTTCTCTCGAGTTTCGATTTAACACCATTTCCATCTCAGTAGAGACACGTGCCAATTCAGTGCTACAGTAATGGAGGCTTTAAAGAGTCCACGTTTCACACAGTGGAGCATGGGATGTGAGCCAGAGACATGAATGGAGTATATCTGGGGCTAACACATGGCACATCTTGCTGAATACCTCACGCAGGGGGTGCCTAATTGCTCATGGACCTTGAGTCCTCAGAAAAACTTCAAAAATTAAACTCTTTTGGCCAAATAGCTGTGCCTTTCTATGCCCTCGTCCATAAAAGTAAAATAAAATTTCCTACAGGATTGTTCAAAGAATCATTGACCAACTTATCTGTAAAATTAAAACTTCTACAAAATCCTTCCAATAAACACCACAATATAAAGAGGTGCTTGGAAAAACACAAATGTTATTAAATACTACCAAGCAGCACAATTACAGCATTCAAGTGCTATAAACGGAAGACTGAAAAACCCCAGTCATTGACCCATCACACAATTGCCTGAAGATCACTTTGGGAGATTACTTGCTTAATTGACATCTGCATGTCAGGGAAATTCTTCAGCAACTGGAGGGCAGGCCAATGCCCAAATGGCAGAAAAGATGTTTTGAGCGACTTAGCCAAGTTTTTGACAGGGTGAAAATAGACGATGCCCTCTCACAACAGGAGCAATTCAAATATTTCCAAATATAAAATACTTCATTTCTGATCCAGATGCCAAAGGGAGCCACAATAAAATGGTTTCCATTTCAGAAATGGCAGCAAAACAACGAAGAGCAAGGTACCTGTGCTCTAGCATGTAAATGTTTTATGTTCGCACTTGAACACCGGAGACAATGTGCCATTAAAAGGTATGGGAAAAGAGCTGCATCAGAGTTTCCACAGTAAATATATTCCTGGAATTGGCAAAAGAAGTACAGAAACAAAGAAAATCTCTTAAGGTGCCAGAGAGTAAGTTGAGAGACTGAGGTCTTGAGAACAAGTTCTTGTTCCCAGCTACATTAAAAGTTCAAGGATGAGAAGGAACAATACTTTGCCTCACCTTAGTTGGCATGGCACTGGCTGGGTGGCTGACTGAACTGGCAAAGGAAGTTCAGAGAGCAAAGTAAGATCGGCCTAGAAGTGGGACCAACAGTTCTTCCTTTTCTGGGGTTTGGTGGAGGTGTAGACAGAGGTTGAAGTGGGCCCATGATGCACACCCAACATCCCAATTGGCAGAGGACGTGAACTAGTATGCAGCGCTCAGTCGGAAAGCGTGATGCTGCCAGCCCTGAATCATCCAAGTCTGGGACATTTGACACACTTCTTGTAGATAAGTCTCTTCTTTTCCTTGTCATAGAGGAGGGCTATGGAAGGTGGGATGCTTAGCCAACCCCTTTACCACCCCTTGGTCCACAGCTCTTTTAGGCTTCAGACTTTCTAACTCCCTTCATTCTAGTGTGTGTTCTGGGATATGTTCAGAGAGATTAACAGTATGATGTGTATATCAGGGAAAAATACGATAAATAGTGGAGAGAAGGAAAGCAGGAAAATCCACAATACAATAATATTCAACCTTTCTAAGAAGACTAGAGAAAACAAGTAGGACACCTTGAGTCGCTCAAATGTACAATCACAAATTGAATCAATTGATACAAAATATGGAGCATAATGGCGAAGAGGAATTTTATTCCTTTCAACAGACTTTGGGTCAGCACTAATCTAATTCTTTGCAAGGGGCTGGAGAATGCTTATGTGCCTATGACATCTTGGAAAATGACAGAATATGGCAGTTCACCGTATAATCAGAACTGAAGTAGTCAGAACTCTCTGTGCTTAACTAAGATTAATGCATATCAAACAAAAATGTTGATGAAGATGATAATCCCAAAAAAAACTACATAGGAAGGGTACTCTCGCTACTCTTTGTAGTTAAACTAATGCTCATTCCTTTAACCAAGGAGAGTACTGAGGTGCTTTACATCTAGATTTGAACTTTACAAATGCCCAAGACAGTTCATGAAAACCTTCCACTTGTACAGAATATCCAATGCAGGGTGCCAAAGTTGAATCTTACTTGGTTTGGTAGAGAAAGCAGAGTTTAAGACAGTTGAGAGGCCTACAGAGGTAGGGCTAAAGGGCATAAGTTTACATTTTAATTATTATATATAGCACAAACTACTGAAAACCTGTTCCACTGTCTTCCACTACCATAGTCCTCATTCTATTTTGCTGTAATGTATTGAGAGAGAGAAAAAAAAGGAACCAATTTTCTAAGAAATGCATACAATACAAATATGCAGCATACTGTATTTGTTAACGCACAAATAAGGGTTTTTAACACTTAACCAGTGAACTGGAGAGAAGGTAGGTGGAGGCAGACTAAAAAAAGTACGAAGAACAAACTACTTTTTACAGGTCCTTCGACAGCTGTTCCCAGTCAGCTCATGGGTTTACATTTTTTACGCACAGCCTCTACCTGTACCGTTTCTTTTGAAAGAAATTAAACCAAATCTAGTATCAATTCTAAATAAGCCTCAAGACGGCAGCATAAGTTAAATATTTTTTGATTGTAGTACTTTACCTTAAATATCTATCTCAGGTACACCAATAAGTCAACTGCTTATTCAAACTCCGATGATTGATTCAAGATTATTTCCATTAAAAAATATTGTATCTGGCAGTTACTGACCTGGTATAGTTCCTCTAGGTTATATTTAATTGACGTACTGTTCTGAATGGCTTCAACTGCTTCTTTCAGTTTTTGCCACGTTTCATCTGTGTAGTTTTCAGGCAATTTTGGTTTGTCTATAAAGTAAAAACACAAATTTGAGAAACTATGTAAAAGGTTGCGCAGTCTGTATAGCAAATGGTAAATACATCAGATAATGGAGCTACATTCTTAAGAGCCAATCGCAGACCACACTGCCACCAAGACTAAGCACAAAAGCATTACTTCGGTATTGTAAAAGCAATTCCAAATTGGTGCAGTACATTTACATGGGTTATGCCAACGGCACCCCTAATCTACACTGTCCCACATTTTTCATGTCCCATCTCTTTGTGCAAGATTTAACAGAGCGGATATTTGGTATGCTACAGTGAATTCAAAGTACAGTGCACAGAGTCAGGGAATAAAACTAATAATGGCAGGAATGCATCAAAATAACACTACCCTAAAGCAGCAATAACAAAAGCACATTATGAGCATAAATATTTAGATCACAGTCTCAAACGTTTTATGTGGCAAACAACTTGTCGTGCCAACAGAAAACCACAACTTTTAGTTCCCCAACAAAGTTCACCATCTTATAAACATGATCAGAAAGAGAAAAAAACAGTGTGAACAGGTATTTGCTGGGTTCATAGGCGGTCCAAATTCTATTCTGAAACTATGCAACGAATAGAGGATTCTATTAAAAGGAGAACTTCCCTACGAAGCTCCAGACTAAAGGTTTGCTGGGGAAAAAAGTCAAATGCCACATCCCAACAAACGCAGGTGTTAAAACAAACTTTTAAAGGCCACCATTTTCAGTTTGGTGGAAAATGAGGAACGTTGTAAATACATTTTGCATTAAAAAGTAATTTTTTATCACAAAAATGAGCAACCGCATTCATAGTCTCAATTTAATTTCCAAGTCCAAGATCACACAACACCTTTCCCTCATTCACGCCAAATGTCCTAATTCACTCATGTGCAAGGCCCTCGCCCGAGGCGGACTTGCACATGTGTATTCAAAACACTCACATACACACTTGCTTTCAACTCTCTCATCCCATTTTCACTCCTACCCTGTAAAAAAACGAAAGGGGGGGAAAAAAAACACAGGAATTGCCATTTTTCCATAAATGACACAAAAACATGAGCACTTTAAGAATCATCACATTGCAGAATTCAAACTCAAAATTTTAATGGCTCTCCTTGCCTTAATTCAAAAAACACTCTGCGAATAATTTGAATATCCCTCTTAGTGGCAAGAGGGGTTTCTGTTGTAGGTTTCTGGTTCATTTTTGTTAACCTAAATAACTGACTTCGTCAGAGCACTTCCAAAAATATGCATTACATTTGCAGAACAGTATACCTTGGGATGAAAATAAATAGTCAGGCTGACCCAGAGAATCACAATAGAATGGTGCCTCTGAAAGGGGAATTGAGCTGGGCAAACAACTGCATGCTTGTCCATGTTTAGTAGGTAACAGATGCCCAAGAAAAACAGCTGCATATGCTGTAAAGTTTGTTTCCCAAAAATGAAGGGCAATAAACACCAGTTTACAATCTCCTATGCCACCAACGTAAACATTAATGCACAGTATTGTAGCACAATATAAACTAATTTAACATGATCTGCTACTTACAGAAACATAGGACAAAATTACTGTATTTGCGGAGATCTACTGAAGAGAGTCCTCCCCATGCTTTTGTGATGCTCTGTTGGTCCCATCATTGTACATTTACGAAAGTCATGATAGCGACCTAGAGATTTTCTTGTGTTTTACTTTTTGTTTTTTTAGATTGACATCAGAGCTGCGGAGACACTCAATAAGTACCCACATTCTGAGAGGTAGGAGCTCTAGTCACCTCGACCCAAGCGATGTGCGAGGGAAAATTGCTACCAGCGCAGTGCTAGTCAGGCGAAGCTGCCCTTTTTCCGGTGCCCTTGCTGGGAGTGATTGTCTCCTGGCTGTCCCTTGCACAAGGCCCATTTAGTCGTCATAAATGGAGTAATGGTTACCAACTAGGTATGGGAAATGGATGAAGGGTGCAGATCATAAGTATGGGAACCTGCACATTATGATTTCACTGTTAAATGCCGAGGTTCATTGGACTACTAGTGTACTGCACAAAAATGCTTATCCCCTTTATGCTATAATGCTGATGTCTATCTGAAGACACCAACCGGCGCACATTCTCCATGTCCCCCTGCCCTAGAGGTGTACCTGGTGAGGTGGGTGAAGGCTAAAGCCTATCCCTTTTATATCTAAGTAGAGGTTTGCCCTGCCTAGATGAAACTCATCCCTCTCCATGTCACTATATTGTGGCTATGTCCTTTGTTAAGAGAGAAGATCAAGCCTCCAGATTGAGGCTAACGCACATTTCAAAAAACCCCAGTCAAAACTGGTCTCAAGGTGTATGCTGAGTAGGAAACCTACAAAACAAACAAAATATTTTTCTCCATGATAGGAAGAACCCAGAAACAAATACTAAACCCATAAGCCTGTACTTTGCTCATTTTTAATTCCTCGTAGAATATGCCTGAGTAACCACGCAGCAGAGACTGCAGGACCATGGGTAGAAATTCCGCAGGATTGCCATCAGCCCTCCCGATAGTGCCCAAGAATGGGAAAGCCTGTAGTCACCCAGCTGTTGTGACATGGAATAAGGTAAACTGCACCGACCAGGATGAGTGACAATAAGCCCAGTAAGGCCTGCACTAGGTGCAGCGACTTGATTAGTTTGACATCATCTAGGACTGTCCAGTAGGAGCAAGGACATCCAGAATCAGTAGTAGCTCCACTGCCCTCATAGATAGAACACAACGGGCAGCAGCAAAGACATTTCTTGTAGGTGGGAATGTTGCTGTATGAGTGGCGTTTTTAAGGCTGAAACAAAAGTCAAACAATTAAAATTTTCCAGCATCCTCTTGGAAAAAGACAATACATCCACTAAAAGGTTACATTCCAGTTTCCTTCTTTGTGTCCTGTCAATTAAACACTTTAAATCTAAAGAGAACCAAACACTTTTGAAGTTAAGTTGAGTCCAACACAAAGCATCGCTGTAGAATAAGATTTGCTAGAAGGCTCAGTGTTATAGGAAAAACAAACAACTGCGCAATATAGCCATGAAGATGTTTCGGGTCCTGTTTTACATTTATTTACTCATTATGGAAATTCTTTTTCCTTTAAGACTAAAACACTGTCTAGTTATCGAAGTCACTGCCATTATCTTTTGTGTCACACTGAATAACGGTCTTTAAACCTCTGGCACCTTCTCTAGTAGTTACTACAGCACTCACAAAAAGTACTGCCCAGTAACCTGTGACTGGCAAATAACCCTGAAAAAAGAAGGGGAAAAAAGCCGCCACACAACTGAATATTACTGTACAAAGAATCTTTAGCTATCGGTCTGTTTGTGTCTGAACATCTCAAACTGTATGATTTTTTCCTTGAAGGGGGCATAGCCGGAAGGTTGGCTTACAGGTGAATTTGCCAGGCTCTAATGGTCAAACACTGAATCCCGCAAAAACATTAAATATTCTGTGTAGCAGACTATGGGACAGAGCAGAAAATGCAAACAGAGCAAACTATGCGACTCGAGTAGAGAACTATCAACCGCTGTTGCCAGGTTAACTGTAGTTCTGTGATTGTTGCTTAAATCTTCCCAGCTCTTACTGACCCAGAAGAGTCCAAAACTTTTCGGCTCTTTTACGTGCTGGTGTGTGTTACCTTGTGATTCCACTCTCCTTCACCTCCCCAGAAGCCACCAGGTCATCTGCCACAGTCTCAAATGCTGGCCCATAGAAAGTTTGTGCCATGGAGTCTGGGACATTTTACTGCACCCTTGCGACACTGGAAGCGATCCCCAGAGCATGAATTCCAGGATTTCTGGCACCACCTTCGTGAAGTGAACTCCTTCTGGTGAAGCCTGGTGATATGCTGGGGGGGGCCATTGGGCTCGCATAGCAATGGGTCTGGAAGATAGGCCTCCAAAAAAAAAGATATGGACTTAGAGAGGCCAGGACTCATTTGCAATACTGACAAAGGTGAGTGGAATACAGCACAGCCGGCTGGAGGTGAGGGCATGGTCACGTGAGGAAGACTGTGCCAGAGGCCTGTTGACCGTGAGGTGCAGTGAATTCTGTGAGAAACTCTACGGGCTAAGCAGTGGCATTTACTGCCTGGAAAGCCTGGGATCAGGACCCTTGCTTCTGTGTGTGCTTGATGGGAGAGCCTGGGGAGGTTGTGTAAGCTGACCTGGTAATGAGATTAAAGTACAAGCAATGACCACTGGATGAAATCAGGTTAGGAGGTCACGGTGTAATGCTAAAATAGAGACATGCCTCTTCGACTGAATGTAGGGTCCAAAACTGAGCGATGACATCAACAGGCAAGTGGTCGAACAGAAGGCGATAGGGTTCTATTGAGCTCAAATCTGTTGAGGGTCTTGTGCTATGAATGATGCTGAGTGCAATGGAGGTGTGAAACATGTCTGAGTGAAGGGTGAAACCAGCTGACCCTGAATCTGGCTGTGGAGTTCTGGTCTGGTTCTAGGGTGACCTTTTGGTTACTGTAGGTTACAGGCTGTCAAAGAGCTTAGTACCCCTAAAGAGAAAAAGGAGACACTTGCATACTGTAAAACAAAACACCCCCTCCCTCCCCACAAGGTGATGGAAGGTAATTTACTCCTCTAGTATACAACAGCTGGGAAAGCCAATGGAGCGGAAAGTCTGAACACAAACCTGGCAAAGAGAGTTACCTTTCTGGTGGCTTCAGCTGTAGACTTGGTCAATTAAATCAAAAAGTCATGAGAAGCTCTAGGACACAAGATAGTCTACACTGTCATAGATTTGCTCAGGGCTGAACTTAGAGAGGACCAGGGTCACAGAAAAGGAGGTGGAAACTCTCACTGACCTTTTTCAGGGACGTGCATAAACATTACCAAGTTGCATGAGACAGCACGTACCCTCAATGTCACATAGGAGAAGGTCGAAGGAAGACCTCAGAGAAAAAGATTTTCATTCATGGGCTTCCTGGAGTTTTGGATCATGGATACTCTGGAGATTAAGGTGGTGTGGATACGGTTTTCAATTGAGCCAGCCCATCAGGGTCTGACCCCCCCCCCCCCCCAGTCTAATCTGCACTATGTGAACTAGGGTGGCAGGCTGAAGGAAGAAGCCTGGTCCTGCAGGCCCGATCATGCAAGTCTGGAACATTTGACATTCCTTCTGCAGATAAGCTTGTTCTATTTCTTGTAGAAGAGGAGGCTTATGTAAGGTGGGCTGCTAACTAACCCCTCGTGCATCCCTCTGTCCACAGCTCCTGTAGGTTTCGTATTTTCTAGTTTCCTACATTCTATTAAGTGTTGTGGAGTATAGAGCAACTAATGCTTCCCAGGGTTAGGTCAGGGGATACCTGGAGGCTCTTTGAATGGAATTGTGTAAAGGGGAATGGTAGAATTTGCAAAACTCAAGAAATGTGACAGTTGTGTTAAGTTAAAATGATCTTGGTTTGGAGTAGTAGTGATGCAGAGTTCGCTTGCTGGTGGTGTGGAGGTTAGAGGACAGCTGGTGGGGGAATGAAGTGTCTAGTGAGTCTAAATCAATGGTTAACTGAATAGTCCTAAAAAACGTATGAAGCTGTTGACTTGGGAAGTCAATGGTCTAAGGAGTAAGATAAAGAAAGGGAGGTCACAATTCCTGCAGAAGTACAGAGCATAAGTAGCCCTGCTGTAGGATATGCTTATGCTTCTAACTGAATGAAGTTCTTGGGGAGAGGAAGCTACATTGTTTGTACACATGTAACGCCAGGGGGCTGAGGGGTGTGGCACTTTTTATTTGTGGGGTGCACCATTTAAAGGAGAAAATGACCTGTGGGGATCTCAAAAGGTGTTCTGTCATGGTGGAAAGGGGTCTGATAAATGGAACAGGAAAGACTTATGATCCTGCATGTTTATGCCCTCCCCAGGTTGTAGGGTGGCACCCTGGAGGCAGCTGCTAATAAACTGCTCGGGATTCGTATTATAAAAGGGAAGATTTTGATGATGATATGATGGAAGTGTCTCTGGACAGATCTTCTGGGGATGATGGAGAGGTTCGCACATGTAATGGGTTTAGGAGATTTGCAGAGAAAAAGACATCCACTAAACATTACTTCTTCCCTGGCGCCCATAGGTCCCTCTCTCCCTAGGTATGACTGTTTTCTAGCACCTATAGTCTGGAGCTCCCCCTGTACCGACGAGGGGGAGTTCATAGATGGATTTCGCCCCTCTTCCACTCAATGCCGAGATTAGACATGCAAGCCTTGATAAATCTAATCGTCCACTTGCTACGGCAAGTTAGAATTCATAAGGGAGAGATGTTTTTAGGGCCTACTCGCCCGTTGGCGAGTTGACAATTAACAGCTGTTCTGTTTACTCACAAAGTGAATGAGCAATAAAGATGCATTTAAATCGTGTTTTATCTCCTCACATTTAGAAATTTAATTTATTGTTTTTTTATTTATAAAATTTATAAAGCGCTCTGTCACTAACTGGTATCCTGGCACTAGCCGCTAAAACTGTTAAACACAAGAGCGTGAGGGGTAGAGACCACAGACAAAGAGAGAAAGAGGATAATCAGAGGTAAAGCATCAGGTGATTGATAACAGAGCCTAGACTCAGGATTACTTAGGAAAAAGCCAAGTCTTAAGTGCTTTCCTGAAGTGCAACAGATCGGTTAAGGACCTTAATGAAACAGGAAGACTGTTCCATAACTTGGCTGCGCTGACCATAAAGGTCCGCCCACCATGCCTACATTTACTTAACTTGGTCACACACAACAGATTGGCTGACAAAGACCGAAGGGGTCTACTAGGAATGCATCTTCTCAGCCACTTTCGCAAGGGAGCCGGACCTAGCCCGTGAAGAGCTTTGAACATGATACAGTGATTTGAACAGAATTCTTTGCTTTAGAGGAAGCCAATGTAGATCCTTTAGTGCAAAGGAAGCCGGGGTCCTCCTAGACCTATTCAAGGCAAGTTTGGCTGCTGCGATCTGGACTCTTAAAAGACGATGTAATAGATACTCTGGTGCGCCCAACAAGAGGGCACTGCAGTAGTCCAAGCAACTAAAAATAATACTGCGAACTACTAATGCTCTGGTGCAAAGGGGTAGCACTGGCAATATCTTCCACACAGCTCTCAGGAGAGAGCAAAACAAGCGCCAGCAGTTTTATTCACATGAATGTCCATATCGAGTTTGTCATTGAAGAGGACTCCCACATTCTGGACCGACTTAGCAGGAACGACAGGCCCATCAAAAGGCAACGGCCAGTACAACCGGGACTTTATAGGGTGAACATAGAAGAGCAGTCTTATCCCCCTTAAACTTCAGGGAATTTAGACTGAGCCACTGTATAATGTCCCTCATGCAATCATGAAAGATGGAAGACTTCTTATTGCATGCCAGCGAAAAAATAAGCTCAAAGTCATTGGCATAGCTGACCATAGTCACCTTATGGGATTTAATAAGTGTGATCAAAGGGGCCATATAGATGTCCAACAAAATCAGGCTAATAGATGAACCTTATGACCCTGCCAGTTTAATCACTCTGATCTGGGAACGAAACGGACAGAGGGCAACTGCCTGAAATCTATCCAGTATGTATTAGCGGAACTAGTCCAAGACTGTACCGCCAACCCCAAATCGCTGCTAACCGGGCCAAAAGTGTAGTGTGACAGACCATATCGAAAGCGGTCAAAGGGTCCAATAGAATCAACACTGCTGATTGGCCCTCATCGACCTGCATTCTTAACTCATCTATTGGTGTAATCAATGCCGATTCGGTCCCATGGCCAGGCCGAAATCCAAATTGCTCCTCCTCCAGACAATTGTTAATTTCCAAATATTGAGCTAACTGCTTGTGTTGCAGGGATTCTACCCAAAAACAGAACTATGCGCAGGATTATAGACCTTGGTGTATAGGGACTGAGTGAGTCATCCTACCACCTTAGTACCCATGAGCCCAGGACCGACTAGCTATAGTGTCTCACTTGCTCTCCTACTCAGAGAAACAAATGATTAGACACCCCAGAACACAACACTCCCAGATCTCTCAGGAATCGTGGTTAGAAGACACACCCTTTCGCTCGCACTCTTGTACTTGTCCACAATAAGATCTGACAGAGACACGAAACACTTTAAAATACTTATTTTAAGTAATGTGCCCTAACATGCAGTATACATGCCACAACAAGCAGAAAAATGCATAGTACAAATACAGTCAGCATAGTAGCTAGTCCGTATATCATGAAGGGAGATGTCATCATGAAAAGACAATAGAGAAAAGACAATAGAGCCTAACCTCCCCGTCCCCTTGCTAAGAAGCAGTATTATTATACATTAGAAGATCTCTGGGCTTTGTCAGCAGACCCCATACCTTAACCTATAGATGGTAGATCTACATCATAGGTTCTGTCTCGCTCTTCTCCCTGGAAAGGTCCCTCACCAAGTGTGTGTTACCTATTTGTGTATTCTAATAAGACCAAAGTACGTTGTCCAAACAACAGCTGTATCTGTATGTTTTGTCTAAGGGCTAAGGCCAGGCCAGAACAAAATAACAAGGGACATTGTTGTTCGACCTTGCTCACAATGTTCAGTTAAAATCCCAGGAACTTGCAGAGAGTGAACACAGCGATGAGTTCTCATGTGAAAACAGCCATAGAAATTATTGCAAAAATAAAAATGTGTAGTAGCGTGCGCAAAGCAGCAGGCAAGCTGCAACGTGCTCCTGCTAACTTAGAGAAAAACGACAATGTCCCTATGGGCCATGTGACACCCTCCCCTTGGACAGGTCGTTAGCACTGGGCTAAAACAAAAATCAGAGGTAAGCAGAGGCAAAGCGTCTCAGTGGTATCCAAATTAGAATATGTGTGGACCCCCCCCAAAAAAATTCAAATTTAAAAAATAGCCAACTGGGTACCCAAAAACATCCATTTACAGCTACTCCTCAAAGGCCGAAATGTCGCTGAAAAAGCGGAATGCCATAAATTCCAGCATGTTGTCTGCACCTTCCATAGTAAAAAGGTATGCCATCCAATTAAGTATGTCGAACAAGCACACATGCTCCTCATATCCAGAGGCCGTTAGGAGCACATCAGGGCAACCTGCGTTAACTTCGATGAAACTCCGATCCAAGAGGCACAGTGCCCGAGCACAGATACCCAAGTATGCCGTTGGTCCAAGTAGAGGATCGCACACCAGGCGCCTACCCATGGAACATTCCTGGTCATGGGCCTTCAACGGACCCATTAACAGCTCATAATCCAGGGCAGCGTGTGTTGTATTGGACAGGCAGACATCTAGGGCCCATTGAAAAGGGCACCGGAGGCAATGGAACACAGGTTGCACGCAGGTAAAATAGGCCTAACGGAAGGTCAGCCAATAGTCGATGTTAAGATCCTTTAATGGCATTGAACCAAAAAGCTGGTGCATTCAATCACGGTACAGCTGCAACTGGACCGGGTTTGGCAGCTCCACAGATCGAGCAGCCATTGCGAAGCAGCAATAGAAGTACAAGTACGCCACAAATTAGCAGGAGCACCAGTGGAAACCCTCCGAAGGCGCTGGAAAAAACAGAATGAATAAAAGCGGGTATTACTCCAAAAATAGTCTGAAAGGAGGTGACAAGTCCAGATCCCAAAAGTTTAAAAAAGTGGGCAAGGCCCTCTGTATAAGACGCATTAAATATTTGGTGAATCAATTCCCCAAAATGGAGTGGGAGATACGTGTTTAGCAATGACAATCTCACTTGCGGTTCTTGCCACCTGCAATTCGAAGGTCTCACGAGCTGATGTGAGAGCCACTTCTTGTTGAAACAATAGCGCTTTGCGTCTGCTTAGCTTATTGAAATCTGTTTTCAAAGTCGGAATGGAAGGCCGAAGCAAACTATCTACAACCCCATGCAGGGGAGGAAACAGGACATTGCTGCAACATGTAACACGTTGTGAAACTGTTACTATATACGGGATGCCTGCCCATAAGCCGCAGCAGTCGTGATGATTTAAAATGAGATAACTGCTGTTAGAAAGCAAAGTCAGTGTGGGAATAGTGGCCGGGACTGGGGTCCCTTTTAAAAAACTAGCTAAATTAGGGGCCGAAACGTTGCAGGCACCGTGAACTTTGACTTGTTTGCAAACTAGGGAATGTCCTACTGTAGAGTCACAATCTTCCCCTTTAAGGAAACCCTCCTTATCTGCTCGCTGACACCGAAACGTGAAAGGCAGGGACCATAATTCATTAATATAGCTTTTGCCGAGGGGCTCATATCTACCAACTGGATAGTGTTTCATGCAGGCCGTAAACTGGAAGAGAGAGATAGGTAGTGAAATAACCTCACGTATTAACCACACAGCTGAATCTGTCTCCGCCATAGAAAATGGCAACTGGTCTAGTTTTTCAGTATGTAACATCGTATATGTTGCATCCTTCATAGACATTAATTTCTGTTTATCTGTAAAATTAAATGGTAAAAACAGTGCGGATGCATTCAGATAATACTACGGAACTTTACCACTTTTGAGTGTTTGCAAGGTCCAACCAAATTGCATTACAGATTTTGACCATGGTACAAAACAGACACTTCATGTGGAACAATGTCAATGACTGATGATACAATGTTATCTAAAGTATATATACAAGAAGACTGTGTATTAATGCGGTTATCAACAACTGCAAGAACTTTTTCTAAATTATCTTGGTCAATTTGGCGCAGGCGCACCGCAGCTTCCATCTGCGATAGCTTCCAAAATTCTTTATATGCTGAATAAACAAAATGTTTTGCACGAGGGGACTTTGGACCTAAAAGAAAATCAGCAATATCGGTCACCTGGCAATAGAGAAAGAAGTTGTTTCACAGATGACAATGTATAATGTTCTAACCATTGTTGACATAATTTACCAACAGAATATGTGGTAACAGTATGGGAATGGGGTAAACGAGAGTCAGGTCTACTTAGAGTAAACCCTTTTGTGGTATTCAAAAAACATAATTGACATGCATTTGCGCTCGTTGGCCACAATAACCATCCCATGGGGTCAATATTGGAAGAGTTCAGTGAGCCATTCTGAAACATGACAGTCAAATCCTCAATTTTATAGTTGGTGTGTGTTTGCCACGTGTCATAAGCTGCCAATGAAGGAATGGAGGGAGAATTTAGCTTCTTAGCTGTGGCTAAACCAAAACAAGTAGTTTGTTGTACCATCACATTTTAAAATATGAGCTGAGACGGTATCAAACACGCGCGATGCAAAGATTCAGTGCCTTGCACTTGCCAATCTTTGGTACCGCAAATGGATTTTAAATCAACCGTGTCGTTCCAGAAATCATAACCTTTCATGGACAAATCATTTATGAAGGACAGGGAGTAGACTAATTTAGTATGGGTCAACATAAATTTCGTTTGGGTGGATATGTTCAATCTATAACAAACATTTACAATGCAATAGGTCTCGCATTTTCAAAACTTTGACCTATTTGTATTGTAAATGACAATACCTTTTATTATTGCAGGTTTTTTAAACACATAAAAGGCATTGTCATTTACAATGCCAATAGCTCAAAATCTTGCAAATGCGAGACCTATTGCATCGCAATTGCTTGTTGAAGTTGATCTTGAAGCAGAACAGAAATGTAGTGCCAGTCATACTGCTGACATTTCTACCAGCCAAAACTGATGCGTTCTGGGATGGAAACATCAGAACTTTTGGAAAGTCCTCTGTGAGCCACCAAAGCTCTACAATGCCATATCAGTGACAGATAGCATAAGCAGCCACAGTGTTACCTGTTACACCTATATTTGCACTGTGCCACTTGGAATATATGCCCAGGTTAATGCCCTCGTTGGAGGGTATGTTCAGGTCTCCCTTTTAAGGTGTGTTCCCAGGTATTTCCTGTAGCATGTAGATGCTTGTAATATTGCCTAAATAAGGTGCGCCAGTGTGTGTCTCTCCCATCGCATGTTATGCTTAGTCTTTTGTTTCCTCCAAACCACTTATTTTGGCCTTCCAGCCTGCTTGAGCCGCTTTTGTGGAGCTCTTGCCTTGCCAACCTGTGGGCAGTCATCCCTATAACTTCATTCTTCAGGCTTGAGAACTCATCTACTGACAACTGATAACTTGGGAATACCCAGTGCTTAATTTGTAAAAACAAAATTAAGTGCCAGGGCTCTAAAAAGGGAGGACACTGCAGCCTACACCACCCATTACACCTGCTAGCGCTACCAATGACAGTATTCAGCCAGCTACTAACCATCACACTCCTCCAAGCGTGACAATTCAGACTATTCCAGGCCCCTAAAGCTAGAAGATTAGCATGGGCTGCAGGTCATTTTTAACGTATATTGAGTTAGTAAACAACTGTTGTGCTCACTCTAAATCAGACAAACAGCCCACCGTGCGGCACATTGTCATAAGTGTCGGTGCTGCCAATTAAGTGCTGGTGCCAAGCACCGGCTCAAATTAAGCACTGGGAATAACTCTTACCAAACTGTGCATCAGCAGGCACAACCTGTAAATATGTAATTTATTCTAACAGTATGTTTCCCATGTTCACCTCTCACTCACCAAATATATAATGTCTTTGTATGCGTGCAACTAGCTGATAAATTTAGTAAAAACACATTTCGGCACTCTGGCCTGCATTGCACTAGGGAACCAACAAATATAAATCAAAAAACAGAGCAAAGTTATAGGAGCTGGCATCACATGCACAAGTACATCGATGAAGATAATCACGTATAACATTTGAGGTGTGTTTAACAATTCAAAATCAATAGCTTTGTCAGTTTAAAATCTTGGAAAAGGTTCCACCTCCTTACTAACAGTGTAGCACTCAAATACAGAAATAGACAATCAAAAGGTGACCAGTCAACTTTTGCGAAAGCCACCCTCCCCTCCCCCGTACGCCAACACGTCGCAGTGTTTTTTTAAAGTAAATTTTGATGCATTCCTGATAGAAACAGAATTTTGTTTTGATAAAATCTGCAAGTTATGAATTAGGTGGCAAATGCGGCTAATCCAGAATTATGCGGAAAATTGCGCCCGCAGAATTGCATAGTTCAACCATCCTGGGATATAAAGTCAAGGTCAATTACTCAATCCAGTTCATTATTGCTGGCTACTGGAAGTATGTGATTGTGCTGGTGTTGGTGTGGAGATTTTCCTCATAATTATGAATATCCTGCACTAGCATAATAATGGACTATCTCCGGCATAATATACAGCTGTGACCCAAAACAATTTAGTTTCGAGCTCGAGCCGATGCGAGATTCGTAAGAGAAAGCGCCCAATGTGGTTTCGCAAAGTGTTAGACATATTGGAAAGCTTAACCAATCAACTTTAGTTACTGACTGCAGCATTCAGATTATATTACACTGGTACTAACGAGGTGAAATTTACACTCTGACAGTATTCATTAGTGTTAAAATAACAGCATGGGAAACTAATAATGTCACAGGATGCACTGTGTTATACCGCATAATTTCCAATTTTAATTTAGACAAGTATGCTTTATAACCCGGAACTCCTTGGCCCTTCTACGCTGCTGTATCACCATAAGTCAGATGAGTGACATCTTCTGCTGTCCTTCTGGGATACGCACTGCTTTTCTAATGCATCTTGGTCGCGGTTTGCGGCACTCAGTCACCCTCACTTGCTTAGGGAGACCAGCAATAGCCTGTAATCAAATATATTTAAACGTGGGCTCGCCGGGGAATAATGGTAACTAGTCCAGCTGCATTAGTATAAACAATAAATGCATTCTGGGATCTGTAGTGCTAACATTAGCACTGCAAATTGGGTCTGCTTGTAAGTCCGTAGCGCATTGTGTCTAAGCTTAAATCTGGTCGGTGGAATTTGGTGACGTTTTACCCGAAATTCACTATGCTTTATCATCATAAAATGTTATTGGTCAAATCAATGTTATCTTCCCCAGCCCAGCTGTGAAACAGGAATACATCGAAGCTAAGTAACCTTGCACGGAGTGCAATTTCCAAAACGTGCAGAGAGAGAATTGCATTGTAGCATTTATATAGCGCTTTTACCATTGTGTGAGTGGTGGTGCGGTAGCACTTGCCCGCATGGCACGCTATGTGGCTGATAGGGTGTTATCCCTGCTTTGGTCCCACGTGGGAAGTGCTTCCTTGTCATGCGTGATGACCTCGGAGGTGCGGTTACCCAGTTATGGGACACAGGATTTAGCAGTGTGTCTGAGAATTGAACAGTGAGAGAACAGTAGCTTAGCCAGTGCCCGTTTTTATTATTCTGATGTTAAGAGTTTTGTTGTCATGGGTCAAATCCCAGACTACACAAATCACCATATAAAGAAACAAGAACGAGGAGTAATATTGAGCGGTTGTTATATCTGTGTTTTTTTACTGTTAGCATCCACCTTTGTACGATTTTACCACCATTTCACACTTCCCATTGGGGCTTTCTTACAAATTACTGCCACTACGTTTTCTGTATAAAGGTTCAGAAGAAAATGCTGTTTGATAGATAAATAAATGAACTATCGGCTGGCTATGTTCAGACCAGGAATGTACGGTAATCCCTCACCCAGTTCCTGCAATATCCCCGCTGGTGTGCTGAAAAACGCGGGGTGTATCAGCAGTTCTATTACAGGGCCTGAGCGGAACTCCTGTCTGGTCCTCGTGGCTTCAAGACAACCAACCGGCCCCTCTGGCTGGCGTTTCGCGGTCTGCTCTTCACTTTATTCGTTTTCACTTCCTGGCAGCACGAGCGGCTCTTTCTTCTGCCCTAATCCATGACTTTAAATCTTCTTAAAAACTGGTTGTTGTGATATTTTCATCTCTTAACGCCCTTTTATTAAAGTTTAAAAAAAAGAAAAGAAACAGAGGGCAGTGTCCCCGAAGTGGGTGCCGCGCTCAGCATACAAGTTAGACTGACACACACAGGGTCAGAAAGATTGCACCCGGTGAAATACACAAATTTACTCCGTAGGGTTTGTGAGCTCCCCGGCAACGGGGTAGGGTAATGTTCCCACTGGGTGTAATTAAAAAATGGTCTCTTAGTATTAGTCTTGTGTAAAAAGTGATGTCCATAATGTTGGAAACAACAAATCTGCATAATTAGACAAAATCAAATACAAATCTTCAGTGTCAAAAGCATAATAATATTTTAAATCCAAAAACAATGAACAGTCATCAGAGTGTATTCCAGGCAGAACCACATCTCCTAAAGAAACGCGAAATACGTATGGAATGTTCAAAGTCTCGGTCGGGCCAGGGATATCGAATGGTACTTTATCCCAAACAATGCCATCAACAACTGGGAATGCTAAAATATTAACTAGGGCTTGCAGGGATGTGGAATTCCTATAGCCCGACCCCCAGGACATATTGTTTGGGGTCAAGGGCAACAAGTTTTCATGTGTACTTTGTCCTTGAGACAAGTAGGCCCAACCCCCTGCAGCACAAACCCTTTGTCTGCCAGTTTGCAGTATCACATTATGGATCAGGAAAGGGCACTGTCTGCAGTTAAGGTCATATTCGTGTCCATGTGTTAATGCTGTTCAAACTTGTATTTATGGTTCATTAATTGAAAGCCTTTATTATTAGTGTGAGCGCTCTAAGTAAATGTTGTAAGCTCAGACTGTACTACGGACAGTGGCTCCAGTATAAAAACTTGTACACACGTTTTCAATGTTTAGCAGTATGAGGCTATGTATAATGCTCCCAGAATGCTCTCTGATTAGATGCAAATATTTTCAGACGCTTGAAAGCAAGATTGATGATTCTTTGCTCTCAAAATAAAATGTTCATAAAAAAATGAAAGTAGGGAAAAAAATGTTTTCGCTAAACTACTGTAAAATTTCAGGTACTATTTCTTTGCAGCATCATTTAGTGAAATGTTTTGATGCATGCTAGTATTTCCCAAAAATATTCAGAATGGAAAATAAGTGTAACCAGTTTCAATAAGATTATGGGACACAAAAATAAACAAGCATTGGCATAGCCAGTAGGTCTGAAATTGGTGGTCAGCTTTTAGTTTTGTCGCTGTGTGACTTGTTTTGGCCTGTTTCTTGTAAAACCTTATTGGTGTGGGAGCTGCCGGGCCCTCACCATTATAACAAACATTGGCAAAGGCAAAATTTGTTTTTGGTCTCAAAAAGCACACGCTGCAACAGTAGTTACTGGCACTGAACAAAACTGCTCTGTGTGCCAAAATGCTCCTTGTGAAAGAGCAAAATGCGGTCACTCCCAGTGAAGCCAGCCGATACAGAGAGAGACAGAATTTTAATAAACACAAAAGGTCATGGTTAACACCAGACCAAATTAGGGGCCCAATTATTAAAGAAAAACTCAAAAGTGCACCCATGTCCTTGCATTAAGTGCAGCTATACGGCTTTAATGAATTCACAAGAATTTACAGAAGTAGGGCACAAAATAGTACTCCTAGAAAATATTTGTGAACTGCATTTTAGCATGAGCAAATATGCATGTGTAGATTTGCTCATGCAAAAATCTGAGTATTTGCAAGTTCACTTTTCCTCCAACCACTTTCTTCCCCAACTCTGGAACAAGGTTTACGTCTGCTATTGTCAGCAGTATATTTCCAACATTTCTCAGTATGGGAAAAGATTAGAGAAGAGTTGTTGAAAACCCTTAAAACATGCAAGTTAGTAGGTTTGCACAGACTCAAAAGGGCATTCCAGCCCTGGAACTATTGCTTACCACTACCTTCATCCCCAGTATGTAGCTCTGAGGAAACGTGGCAACATAAGGGGATTGCTAGTATTAAAACACTACTATGGTATGTGCCCTGGCATAATCAGAGAGGCTATATCAGAGCTCTCATACAAGGAGATTGCTGCCATCATTTGTCACAGCACTACATGGCACCAAAGGGACAAGTGGATTTTGTTATAGGACAAGTAGATTTGTAAAGCAACCTGCCACATGGACAAGTAGATATTTTATTAAATTCCACACCCCGGGGGCTTGATCTCTTTTCATTTTACGAGATGATGTGTGAGGGGCCAGAACTCCATTAACCAAGTTCACAGCAGAGCGTTCAGGTAAGTAATGGCCATTAATCAACAGGAAAAACACAGTCACGAACCCAATTCACATGAAGAGGAACACCAGCGTCAGCACCATCCAGAAGTATGTCCAGGGTGGGACCAGGTAAGTCTTTTTGAACCAGGAGATGAAGACTGGTACGTGTAAGGGGCTCCGCCACAGATGACGACAACGTAGATGTATCAGAAGAAAAGCTATTACGGTCAATATAGTAACCACTGGACCCCAGCTGAAACAACAGGGGCTGTTCTTCATTTGAAGGTGAACACATTGTACTTTTAAGAATGTCATTCATAACTTCAACCGTAGGAGAAGCACACATTATCCAGTTATAGATGTAGAAGGTAAAACGGGCAACAAATCAATTGAAGATTCCATCTCCCCCTCCATTTGTTGGGGAAAAGTCGAGGAAACAGAAGCCAACAAATTCAGTGAAATATCACGGCGTTCAACGCTTGTAGGCATACTATTCAGTATCGGTCATATGGTGTAGCTGGACATGCTCGATGGGAATGTAACAATTTTCCTTACAACTAGGTAGTGGAGGCAGGATCACAGTACGTGTGCCTTTCAAACCAAGGACTCTGACTGGTGCACGGTAGGATGGACCAAATTCTTTTTTGTTCGCCACCTTTTCTCTGACCAGATCTCCAACTTTAGGAAGCCAGCCAGAAACCGGAATCAGCACCGCTGCATCTGTGGAAGAGGGCAAATGGGCTTTTGCTTGTGAATCACAAGCCTTTTGTAGATCCTGTAACATAGCACAATGGTTATCTACATCAAAGGTTGCGGCAGCCGCCACAATGTCTAGACCATCGAGGTCTGGCACAAACATTTTAATTGTATTAAATAGAGTATGCAGTTCCTGAATGAAGAAGGCAGTGCTAGGAGGAGACTAGGATGGTTGGTGCTCTGATCCTATGATGGAGACAGGGTGTCTCCCAATTTGTGAAAGCGGGCCCTCACACACCCAGGCTGGGTGTCATGCTTCATCATAGGGCATGCTCCTCGTCAGGCCGGCGCTGCAATGCCTGACGGGCACCCTATGAGGGGCTCTTTATCGGAGATCTTTTATCCCAAGCTGTTTGGTGCAGTGTGGGTAAGGTGCCTTGAGGTGTAGATGTGTATGCGCAAATGTGCAGTGAAAGCGTGTGGGGGGGTTATTAAAAAGGGGTAGACAGTGGTGCTCCAGAGAAACAGTTTTAATCAGATGAGCCCACTGGTCCCAGTTAAAACCAGATAGTAAATGCCACTTCAGGAATAATGTCCAATAGTGGCTATGGATTTGAGGTCGACATGTTTCTTGCCTGGTGTCCAAATGATTATGTGGCAATTCTTCAGGACCAATTCTATATGTTCTATCTACACTGTGGTTAGATCACCGACCGTATCATATTGTTGACCCGACAAGTAAAACCTAACAGTGAGGTATCTTAATTTATGTAGACAAACCTAAAAGAAAAGACGCAAAATGGATATTCATTAAAATAGCATTATCAACTCATATTTCGTGATAGCCTACTCTTAACTCTGTGCTGAAAAAGTGCAAGAAACATACTAGTGATGTTTTGCAAAGTGAATATCACGGCGCAGTGGCACACGTGGAGTAAAACCAACAATACAGATGCGTGCGGTGTAAAAGAACCGCCAAAGTCAGTATCTAGTGGGAACACTCACCCACTGAGGGCGAATGACTTGCCCCTTCGAATCAATGGCGGGGGAATCACGCTAAATTTTAGCGTCATAAAGGAGTTATGCGACGAGAGAAATAAAATAAATAAAAGTACAAATAAATAGACAAGCGGTAAGGTTTTGCGTTGTTCATTCTCCCGATGGGGAAGAGAACGCGGCACCACAGGCTTGTATGGAGCCGAGCAATCAGTTCTAAAATTGTACATACAGTTCAGCGGTTGCGGAGACAGCCAGGACCTACCCAGTCATCTACCAAGACGGGAGTAAGGTGAAGCCGGCTCGGAGCAGTGTATATACTGTGCCCGATGTGGCGCGCAGTATCCAGTAAACGTCAATTGACGTTGGGAGTGGTCTTGTGTGCCTATATGGGCGTGGCAAAAAAAATGGCAAAACGTGGCGCCATGTTGGGTGTGTGGAGATTCTCCCTGTTCGCAAGGGTAGGCAATGCAAAACTCCCATGTGATGTAGTAATACCCATTGGTATTAAATTCACGAAATGGGGCATGGGCGTATAATCAATCATTAATGTTTATCATAGAGAAATGCGGTAAGAGTGTTAACTGAATTGATGCTCAGCTTGGCGCCATGATATCACGTCGGTTGGGAGTTTTTTTAATAAGAGGCAGTGACCAGCTGCTGACACCATGTTACACGCCTATGTTTTGTAGTCAGTTAATGTCTGATTGTATAGTGCGACATAAGAGTGTCAATTGAATTGATGTTCAGAATTTCACCATGATATCGCGTCAGTTGATAGTTTTTTAAAAACAATGACCAGCTGTTGACACCATATTACACGAATAAGGTGCATGGAAGTGAAGGTACCTGGTTATGCGAGAGTCTCACAGTACCCTTCTTAGTAGCTCCAGGGCAGTAAGGTAGATATTGTTGCATTATGTGTGTGTAGAGCACTCCCGCAGAAACAGGTTGCTGCCGGTGATGGCGGAGCTGTGTAGGGTGTACTTATTAGTTGATGTTGTGCAAGTCACATGTAGGTGATAGCCAAAAATGGGATCTAAAGACCCCTTGGAGCGGTTCCCCCTATTGAAATGCCCTAGTATGTTTATCTATTTACTTCTGTCCAAGGGATATTTTCGTTCAGTCCACTAGTGTCAGATGACAGCCTGAAAGTACAGCGTTGTTCAATTCTGAGTAGGGCTGGTTTACACAGATGTGGCATTGCCTCCAAAATCGTCCATTTGAGAGTGTCTGGTGCATGGCCGATTTCGTCAAAATGTAAATAGAGTCTCGTGTGGCGTTTATGGCAAATTATGTTGCTGTGATGTTCCATTATTCTAGTCTTGGCCATCCTGGTTGTCATCCCTATGTAACGTAGCTTGCACAGGCATGTCAAAATGTAGATGCAATTGCTTGTGTTGCAATTTGTGTGTCTTTTTTGTATCCATCTGAATGTGGGGGTTAGAGGCAGTTCTTTAGTATGCTCAAACAGATTGCACACTGTGCATGATCCACAGGGAAAATGACCAATGACCGGGGGGAGGTTCCAGAGAGGGCGTTGGACTGTCATGGTGCTAGGTCGTGGTCTAGTATGGACTAGGAGATCCTTGGCCACCTCGATCACCTCCAATGTTGCCATTTGGGGGATATTAATGTATAGGGCCTCCACATCAAACATTTTAATGCCAAAGAGCATTTTGTATGGGGTCCGCGCACCCAGAGATCTTCTTGGGAGATTTTTAAGTGCACGTTGAACTCCATGCAGATGAGTCAACCAGCCCCGACCAGTGCCTAATGCTCTTGCTGTTAAAGATTGCTTTAAGCCACGGTTCATCCGCTCCTCAACAGAATTGCCCTCAGGCCGATACAGAGACGAGAATTGCACCTGCACCCCCAAAGACTTCATCGCATCCCGGTAAGCCTTAGAGGCAAAAGCAGGACCTTGGTCAGAATGGAAGGTGCCACAGGCAAATGTCCCTACAAAGACACGCAAATCTTTTATAACAGTTCGAGCGATAGCACTACGTTGCGGCCAAACCCAAAGGAATCTAGTGGACGCATCCACTGCAACCAAGATATATTTAAAAGCATTATCAGATGTTAAAGGACCGCAGTAATCAAGATAAATACAACCAAACGGTTGATTTGAAATGTACAGTTGAGTTTGGGGTGGACGTGAAACAGTTGAAGGCTTAATCTGTTGACAAAGGTAACAGGAAAGAACATATTTACGTGCCTGCCGATATAGACCACGCTACCAAAAACGTTGTTGTAAAAGAGAAATAGTGGCTGTCACCCCGGCATGTGCAGAAGCCACGCCTTCATGTGCGGCTATGATCAAAGAAAGTCTGCGGTCCTCGTTGGAAATCAGCCGATCCCCAACGGATGGAATAGTTGCAAATGGAATTTGATCAGACAAGTGGTATGTATAACGTGAAGGGAAACCTTGAGGAAACTCTGTTCCCTCTTTCGTCGCAGCAATAGCCGCAAGAATATCATCATCAATTTTAGTCATAGACCTAGTGACCGCTGCTACTGAACAAGTGGCTACTGCAGATTTGGCTGCCTCATCCAGGGGTGTGGAATTTAATAAAATATCTACTTGTCCATGTGGCAGGTTGCTTCATAAATCTACTTGTCCTGTGACAAAATCCACTTGTCCCTTTTGTGCGATGTAATGTGGTGACAAATTACGGCAGCAATCTTATTATATAAGAGTTTTGATATAGCATCTCTAATTATGCCAGGGCTCGTACCATAGTAGGGTTTGAATACTAGCAATTCCCATATGTTGCTACGTTTCTGCAGGTCTACATACTGGGGCTGAAGGTAGTGGTAAGCAATAGTTCAAGGGTTGGAACGCCCTTTTGAGTCTGTGCAAACCTACTAACTTGCATGTTTTAAGGGTTTTCACCAACACTTTTCTAATCTTTTCCCATACTCAAAAAGGTTGGAAATGAATTCCTGACAGTGGCAGACGTACAACCTCTTCCAGGATTTGGAAAAAAGTGGTGGGAGGAAAAGTGAACTTGAAACATTCAGATTTGCACATGAGCAAATCTACACATGCACATTTGCTCATGCTAAAATGCAGTTCACAAATGTGTTTTGGGAGTACTATTTTTGGCCAACTTCTGTAAATTCTTGTGAATTCACAGAAACTGTATATATGCAAGGATATATACCATGGATGCACTTTTGAGACTTTCTTTAATAATTGGGCCTGTAATTAGGCCTTGCGTTAACCAACACACACACACACTAAATGATGCTGCAAAGATATGGTACTTTAAATCTTACAGTAGTTTTGCAAAATGTTTTTTTTCATACTTGCATTTTTTTGTGAACATTTTATTTTGAAAACAAAGAATCATCACTCTTGCTCTCAAGCTTCTGCAAATATTTGCATATAATCAGAGAGCATTCTGGGAGCATTATACATAGCCTCATATTACTAAACTTTTAAAACGTGTGTACACATTTATACTGGAACCACCGTCAGTAGTGCAGGCCGACCTTACAACATTTACTTTTAGTGCTCACCCTAATAATAAACGCTTTGCATTAATGAACCATAAATACAAGTTTGAACAGCATTAACACATTGTCACAGATATTACCTTAACTGTAGACAATGCCCTTCCCTAATCCATAATGTGGTACTGTAAACTGGCAGCCAAAGGGTTTGTGCTATAGGGGGTGAAGCCTCCTTGTCCCAAGGACAAAATACACATGAAAACTTGTTGCCCTTGACCCCAAACAATATGTCCTGGGTGTCGTGCTATAGGAATTCCACATCCCTGCTCATCAGCCATTGAATTACCAACAGCGTGTACTCCCACACGTAATGGCCCACAGTATGAATAACATGTGTGAGTTGCAAACGTTCCTTAAGAGCGGCCACTCGGACCCAAAGAGTTTTATGCTTAATTGCGCTGCCTTTAGAATCGCGAAAATCATTTTGTGTGCAGAAGAGCAAGTTGTCATTGAAGGATTGTACACAGTAAAAAGAATCGCACACAAGTGTTGGAACATCCGTATCAGCAAACTCAAGAGCCAAAACCAAAGCACATAGCTCCGCCAATTGAGCTGTGCAGTCTCCAAGAGATTGTGTGTGCACCATGGAGGATTTGAAATCCCCATCAACAATCGAGCCCTGCCACAATCGCGCAGGCTGCAGAATAAGCATGTTTAGAACCAATGGCTAGCTGCGCAGATCCAACAGTATAAATAATGCATTTGTACTGATCAAGAGGGAGCAATGATAAAGGAGGAGGATGAACATTCATATTGTAAAAACTTCTGTGTTTGCAAAGAAGGGTCAAAGACAAAGTTGACATCAGCCGACATCAAAGAACTTGCCCATTGTATCCAACGTGGATGCAAGGCTTTGGAATTAAGAACACTAGCCTTCGTAACCGCTTCTAAAGTAGGTACTGGCGAGACCATGAAAATGCGTTTACCCTGAGCCAAAGAGCATTCCTTCAGAATTGCTATCTGGACAGCTGTCAAAATCTTTTCTGTAGAAGAGAAACGCATCACAGCTGGAGTATATAAATGCAATTTATAAGCAATGGGGACAGTGTCCCCTTCATTAAAAGTCAAGTAAGTGAACCCTAAGGCTCCTGGTACAATCCTCAAGACCAAATTAGAAGTATTATCTCTCGTTAACAAGAACTGAGTCGCAAGCAGATCAGACTGCAAAGACCGAAGAATTGCTGTATGTTCCGGAAGCCAACTGTAAGACAATCATTGGCATAGCCAATAGGTCTCGCCTTTTGGACCTTATAAGTATTTAGCCATGCAGCATATTATTCTGAGTGCTACAACATCTACTGTTCTTTAATGTGGAAGCTTTGACAGTAATAGGTACATTATAGCACTGCATTGAGAAGTACTTAAAGTGTTATTTTTGTACAACTGGTAGTCTGAACTCACATATCTGGAAGTGGTTTCATATGCGATAATGAAGAAAAAAGATATTCTTAGTGAAATAAATAACTTGCTTGATAACACAATTTAAGCGCGGAAGACAATGTGTCCAGGTAGCGAAGAAGACACAATGTGTCCAGGTTTTCTGGTTTAACTTTGTACAATTAAGCTAATAAATGGGTATCAATGTGACGTAACTGCTGAATTCTGGCTCTAGAAGTGAGTGCAATTGGCTCTGATCTGCGATTCTACAAACACAGTTTGAACTCTTGGTCACTGAAAGTATGGCTTTACATGCGAGGTTGTGGGAGCTCCAGGGTGGGGAGTGCACCAGATGCAAGGGTGCTCCAGTTTCCTCGGCTGCTGGGGTGCTTCGAGGTAGCTTCTGCTCCAGAGTGTGAAGTTGCTCCAGGGTGCACTGCTGCTTCAAGGGGTGAGGATTGTGGGATTTGTAGTTCTTTTAGGTTGGGCTGGTGATAGGGGGAAGAGGCAAAGAGAACTGGTGCTTTATGTGTGAGAAGCATTTAAAGAAAGGCTGAACAAACAAGCATTAAGATGGGGGCGACTACAAGCATGGCGGGAGGGAGGTCACCAGTAAGCATTGGAGAGGGACGAGAGGGAAGGGGGGCAACAACAGGAAAAACAAGGTTTTTGCCCCACAGAAATGACCGCGGGAGTTACGTGCAGAGAGCCTGCAAACCTTGCCTCCCCACCCCTGCTCACCTTTGTTCCTAATGCTGCCAGCGGAGCGTGTTTCCAGAAAGTCTAAACAAACAAGCATTGAGACTGGGGCGACTACAAGCATGGCAGGAGGGAGGACACCAGTAAGCAATGAAGAGGGACAGGAGCGGGCAAAAAATATTTTTGCCCCACAGAAATAACTTGGAGGAGTTCTGTGCGGAGCGCCAACACTTTGCCACCTCACCCCACTCACCTACGTTCGTAATGCTGCCAGCAGAATGTGTTTCCGTGTTTCGCTCACCAAGCACAGAAACACCACATTCCTAAAACACGAGCGAGAGGAAAAACAAACAAGCGAGGAGTAATCGGAGTCTGAGCTGCTTACATTGGACTCACAATGTAATACTGAAAGCGACGTCACTGAAGGGCCGGGGTGTGGCCCGGAAGCAGCAGCCGAATGCACCACGGGATATGAAAAACAGAGGGCAAGACTTTTTTGCGGTGCATAGGACTGGTTGCCTGGCTCCGCGTTCTCCCGTACTTTCAGATTATTATTACCTCAATCTACACCCATTTCTGCGACGAACTTGCGTGCTGGTCTTAACAGCCTGGATTACAGGGAGAACGTAAAAAAGTTGGATTGGGGACCTTTATGGTGCAAGTGCATTTAGAGAATGACCGCTCAGCAGTTCGTACACAGTCAGCGCAGGACGAGAATATCGGGTCCCCTAGGAGAAAAGTGAAAAAGCTACATTCCAAAGCGAGAGGGAAGGGGTCGTTAACGGGGGCACCAGAAAGAGATCACGCGCGCTGAGCGCAGTGTGTGACGTAGGTTGTAGTCCAATTGAGTAACCCCCCCCCCCCCGTAAGGGCGAGCGGTTAATACGGGCGCGCACCAAAGCATCAAAGAGGGAGAAAAACAAAGTTTAAACAAGCGCGGCTGCGAAAGCGACCGTGCTTTGTTTATATAGTAATATGAGCCAAGATAACGATAAGGGAGGAATGCAGCTGGCACAATGCGCGCCGCTGCTCGCTCCCGAGACCCCTAGGCCATGGGAGTGAAAGTTTAGAGGACAGGCGGGACATGCTCCCGTCTTTGGCCATTTGCGTGCTTTCATTATTGAAAGCCACACGCAAAGGCCAATGGAATGTGTGGGAGGAGGCCGACCCACACGGAGAAGTCTCTTGGAAGTCTGGAGAGATTCCAAGAGGCCCTCTCCTAGAGCATCGCATGCGCGCTGCGCTAGGCTTGACCTAAAAAGAGGGTTGTATCAACACGTAGCCCGGTTTGATACGCTGGGCATAATCAGGAATGCAAGTCCTGCCAAAATTCATAAAACCCAAAAAAGACTGCAATTTTTTTAAGGGTAGAGGGAGGCTGCAATTGAGCACATTTCCCCAAAAAGTGGGGGGCCAACCCCCTACCCTCGTTATTGTGTTCATAACCAAGGAAAAGCACTGCCAGAAAGGCAATGTGCGATTTCGCGAAATTAAATTTGTAGCCTAATTTAGCAAAATGGGTGACTATGTGATTAACGCGCATTAGATGAGGATCCATCTCATCATCAAGTTAAATAAATGTCGACATATGAAAAGGCATCAGGGTCAATTTCAAGTAAAATCAAAACAATGCGTGTCGCAAACACGCCTGGGCTATTCTTATATCTAATAGGCAATCTCGTATATCGTCTCCGATTGCCTATCACTCTGAATGTGGTCAAATCATGGCTCTCAGGAGCCAAAGAATGGCTGAAGAAGCCGTTGGAAATATCCAACGTGGTCTTATATTTTTTGCGGAGTACGTTGTTTACCAACGCAGAGCTATATTTGTTTGAACCGCAAAGGTACGAACATGACTGTTCAAATGTCTAATCTAAAACTATACGATATGAACTGTCCGGTTTCAATATCGGAAAAAGAGGATTATTCATCGAAGAAACACAGGGTTGAATCCCACCTGGGTATTCCAATTGAGTCAAGATGTCACTCTCGGACGCTTTTGCGTCACGTTTTTATTGGATACTGCGGCGGAGGTGTAAAACACAAAGGAATCACATGTACTGGGGAATCCTGGTCCGAACCTGCTTGATTTGCTGTATAAAGCCGGGGCTAGCGACAATGCCCATTTTGAGGCATAAGCCAATTTATCATCATCAGGTACATAGTGTGAAAAACTGGGTAGAACAGCATCTTCCCCTCTTGAGCAAGCTAGGACAAAAGGTGGAGGCCAATCAACCTCCGCCAATAAAATATCATAGGATGATGTGAGATTTTCCCAAAAGACTGCTTTAATCGGGTGTCTAATATAACCTTCAATTTGGAGGCTAACTTCATAAAGCCTATCAGGAGGAGCAACTCATGTATCAGCTGTTTCTACAGTAATAAAAATGTCAATTGCTTTCGCCTCCAGACGCTGGTGGAGTGTCTGCCGCACTATGGTAACCTCCGCTGTGCTGTCGAGGAGGGTTACCGCCCAACTCCTGTCAAGGAGCAGGGTTCTCACCATCGGAGATATACTTTGATGTCAAAGCGGCAACTATTTTCTTCTGAAATGGGGTACGATATTGAGATGGTTCCTCCTGCTTGACTTTTACATCAAACAGGCGCTGCGGGTTATGTCTGGCTTGCGTAGACTCACCTTGTCTGCGATCCGGACGCCCTCCTTCGCCGAATTGTTGATCCAACGATTCCTGAAAGGAATGAGGAGAACGAGGATCAGGAGCCTGGAACCTCTCAGGTGTCTTAATTTGAGAGCGGTCACGCAAATCATATCTACGCTCAGAAGCGTCAGGTGGAGGCAAACCCGCACGAGAACTAGGCTTCTGTTGTTGCTGCCGCTGCATCTTGTTCCAAGCCTTTTTCGGAAAGACTGGACGACACTCCTTTTCGGGGGAGGGTCTCACTTGTGGCTGAGTAAACAGTCTAATCCCCAAGCTATTGTGACCTATAGATGTATACACATCTGCAATAATAATTGCCAACTGTCGCTGCCGATCCACTTCTGCCACCGCCGCTAGGGGTTGACGTACTTACTTGTAGGCAAACTGCTTCACCTTTAATGTTGGCCAGAATCATATTGGCGACTATAGGGAACATTCCCACCAACTTCATCCCCAGGTCCAGGGCTGGACCAGCCTTGTGTTCATCTTGTACCTTTTTCAGAACGTTCGGTAGAACGCTCATGGAGGGGGTACCAAAGAACAGTGTATACACTGAAGCAAACACCGTCCCCCAGGTGGTGCAGTCAGCTAAAGAGGGAATCAGACCACTCGGCAAACTCATTGTAATGATCCTGTGTTTTCAACAGGAGTCGTGTGGGGAAAAACTGCCTCAGGCTGCTCAAATTTTTGTGCAAGCCAAAACGACAAATCATCACGATTTTGAGGACGTTTGCCTATCACCAAATTAATCATGACGGGACTCATCACCAGTCCACCGCTGTGTTCCGGTGGTGGAGGAATGGCTCCAGCAAGAGACACCTGAAGTGCACGGGACATAAACTGCATAACACTTCTATGAGTATGAAGCAACTGTGTATATAACAGACGCAGTTCTGCGACAGTAACATTCAGATAATTTGGATGCAGTGTAAAACCAGCCAAAACGGGCCAAGTGGCCCCATCAACAGATAACGGGCCCATACGAACAATAGAGAGAGGGTGAGGAAGGGCGCCATTAAACCAAATAGTATACTCTCAGGACGTCAACGGAACTTCAAGTAATGCATAAGGACGATAAGCATTCGCTCTCGTATACTCATGAAACAAATCATCATTCCCAACCACCACGGGAAAAGTAACCCAAGAATAGAAATCCTCGAAGTGGTAAGCTGGGTCCGCTTCGACCACAAAAATAAAGGTAGCCCCTGCATTGGGGACTCCGTGATTAGTCAAGTGTGCTGTAACCGCCACACGGTTAGGTGCCGCAATAGCGGCCGGTTGTGCCAGGTTTATAAAGAAAGCAATCAACAAAACGGCAGCGTAAAACAGGGTCAAGAAACCTTTTAAAATTCAAGCTTGAAAAACCTATAAATATACAAATATCGGAGGCTAAGCCCCCCCACCACGGATGTCTCCGAAAACCGGTGAGAGGGTATTGTGGACAAGCACAAGCACTACTCAGGGGGCTCGTGAATAAGTACCAGACCAAACGTTGGTGGCGCCATGTTACAGGGATTCTGCCCAAAAACAGAACAATGCGCAGGATTATAGGACCTTGGTGTATAGGGACCGAGTCATCTTACCACCTTAGTACCCATGAGCCTAGGACAGACTAGCTATAGTGTCTCACTTGCTCTTCTACTCACTCAGAGAAACAAATGGTTAGACACCCCAGAACACAACACTCCCAGATCTCTCAGGAATCGCGGTAACAAGACACACCCTTTCGCTCGCACTCTTGTACTTGTCGACAATAAGATCTGACAGAGACACAAAATATTTATTTTAACTAACGTGCCCTAACATGCAGTATACGTGCCACAACAAACAGGAAAATGCATAGTACAAATACAGTCAGCATAGTAGCTAGTCCATATATCATGAAGGGAGATGTCATCATGAAAAGGCAATAGAGAAAAGACAACAGAGCCTAACCTCCCTCCCCTTGCTAAGAAGCAGTATTATTATACATTAGAAGATCTCTGGGCTTTGTCAGCAGACCCCATACCTTAGCCTATAGAAGGTAGATCTACATCATAGGTGTTGTCTCGCTCTTCTCTCAGGAGAGGTCACTCTCCCAGTGTGTGCTACCTATTCGTGTATTCTAATAAGACCAAAGTACGTTGTCCAAACAACAAATGCATCGGTGTGTTTTGTCTAAGGGCTAAGGCCTGGCCAGAACAAAATAACAAGGGGCATTGTTGTTCGATCTTGCTCACAATGTTCAGTCAAAATCCCAGGAACTTGCAGAGAGTGAACACAGCGATGAGTTCTCATGTGAAAACAGCCATAGAAATGATAGCAAAAATAAAGACGTGTAGTAACATGCGCAAAGCAGCAGGCAAGCTGCAGCGTGCTCATGCTAACTTAGATAAAAAAGACAATGTCCATATGGGCCATGTGACACTTGCTCACATGGCATTCCAAAATTTTAGCCGGATAAGGCAGGAGGGAAATTGGAATACAATTACTCAAACTGGATGGATCCAAAGACTGCTTTTTCAGAAAAGGAGTTACCATCGCTTTTTTCCAGACAGGCGGCACTGGGCCCAATTGCAGGGATTGGCTACAAATGTGCCAGAGCAGGGGAAACGGTACTTCCACCTGTTCTTTCCAGATTTTGACTGGCAGAGGATCCAATGGTGAGCCCGATGGAGTGGCCAGAGCCAAAGCGTGAAAGCACGCCCCAGAGGGGTTCAAAATTGTCAAATTTACATGAGACTGTCTCAGACACCTCACGTAGCATTGGTGGATTCGGGCTATCTCTCTGAACTACCAAGGACAGCTGTCCCAAGTTCGAGGAATTAATGCCTTCTAAAATTCTATTCATCTTTCCCTCGGAAAATACTGCCAGGTCGTCGCACAGAAGTTGTGAGGGCACTAAAGCTTGACTTAAGACAGTCTGGATTGGACAATTTTCTCATAATATCAAACACCTTCACCGTTGTTTTAACAGCCTAAGTGAGGCATTATACCAAGGTGCGGAAGATTTCCGGCAAGATTTAATTTCCTTCAGTGGAATAACCAAATCCAAGGTTTCCAAGATCTCATTCTCCAAGGTAGTATAGTTGTCCTCTACACAGCTGTCTGAATCAATGCAAGTGGACAGCAAAAAACAAAGGTCAAAAGACAGTTTGTCTTCCTACATTTACTTTTCTTTCTCTGACTTAAGTTAGAGGATTTTCTAGAGTGAACTGTGTGAATCATGCTGTGAAAAGCGTGTACAATGAAAGGCTGTAAGATGTCAGGCTTTTTTCTAACAACATTAAAATAGCTAATAAGCAAACGGTACAAATATTTCAAAATATATTTCAGTAATTAGAAGGCATGTTTTTGTATTTCTGTGAGGTGAAAAGATTTTTATAGGATGAAAACAAATCAGAATACTTTACTTGGTGATGTGCAAATGATAAATATTTTTGCTAAAACCCGATTTCCAACCATTGTTTGTACGCTGTATAGTTTTACCAGTAAAACTGCATGTTAGCGGGAACATTTGTGTCCATTTCAACGGAAAATGTGCTGTCTGTGAATGACAGTGCACTACCACATCATGCTTTAATAATACATTTACTAAAACTACGTTTTTCAACATGAACTGAGAAATATTCCTGACCCCACCCGGATGACAATGCTATTAGTGAACAAGGAGGCAAGTCAGGGGTCATGTGTACCCTACATGTGGGCTTGATTTTTATTATACATGGAGCAAAACATTGTCTATTAAATTTTAAAAAATAAAAAACAAAAAAGAGCTTTTGGTACAGCAGATAAGCTCAACTCTCATATTTGAAGGTACTCCTATTTGTGATAATAAAGAAAAAGGTGGCTTCATAAAATAACATACTTGCCTAGGATAACAATTTGAGATCAGTTTATGGGTCAAATACATTACAGTTAGGTCGAGTAGGTTATTCAAATTACTAGACCTGTATGTCTAGTAACATTTTAATGATTTTTCGACGCCTGGCATGGGCAGACAGCAGCCAGGGGAAATATGGAAGTTAAATGTGTGTCAGCTAAAGTTAAACCCACACGAACAAAAAACAAAGACTCTGTAGAAAGGTCCTTAAAAATATAAAACGGAAGGTCGCAGAGTTTATTGGTACTGCGACCCAAAAAAAATACATTGGGAAAAGTCAGAATGAGGAAAAGGATAGGAGAATAACAATGTTTTTTTTGTTTTCAAAGCGCACTAAACATTAATTCCCCAAAGTAACAACTATACAGCCATGGACTCATTTTCTATGACTACATAACAAACGTACTTGTTTCTCTACAATTTAAGGTGTTATCAAGTCACAAAAGATAAAAAGTAAATCTATTTGATCCATAACAATGAACAGCAAAACAGTAACAGTTAAAAAAGGCATACTGATCAGATCATTAGGGCAAGGAACTTCAAACTACTGCACATAACCACCGTTTCCTTCCCACACATCCAAACCAGTATGTTAAGTAACTCCCCCTTGGCTCTAGAATACACAAAATTAGTATGGACACCACTTTGTGGAATGTTTTTCAAAGCGATCTTAGGTTAAGAAAGGGTAATATACCAAGTTTATACTCAAATTTATGGGCAGGTTAAGAGTTTTTCCAGAATGGAGTTTCAATCTCAAGTTTATGCAGCATGTAAAACACTGGATTGTTCACAATATGATGTGAAAAAATTAAGGCAATGGACATTCTAACAACGTCATAGGTAAACTACCTTATCAAGTCTCTTGGTCACAAAAAAGGCAAGGGGAATAAAGCAGGTGTTCAAATAACAGAGGAATATTTACTGTTAAAACACCCTGTTTTGTCCTGATGTACGTAGAGATTTATTAGTATTAAGAGCTAAACCGCTACAGATCGCAGCAATGAAACAAAACTGGAGAAAAAAATGGAGATTTTTTTTTTTTTTTTAAATTACAAGGAGGCAGAGGATGGCATCGACCAAGATGGCAGTCTCTAATAGTGTGTTAGCTTCCAAAATAGAAGGGATGAAAGCAGTCGCAACCTGGATGAAGAACAGCTGCCTGGAACAACTCAGAGGAAACAGAAGTCCTCGTCCTCAGCTCCACCCCCTCCGCATGGGACGACACTTGGTGGCCCCCCGCCCTCGGAAACCCACCCACTCCGACAGACCATACACGTAACCTCGGCATCATTCTGGACTCATCGCTCACTATGAATCACCAGATCAACGCCGTCTCCTCCGCATGCTTCATTACCCTCCACATATTACAGTAAAACATTCAAATGGATACCCTCCAACTCCAGGAAAACAGTCACTCACGCCCTCATCACCAGAAGACTGGACTACGGAAATGCACTCTACGCCGGAATAAACAAAAAACTCCTTCGCAAACTGCAGACCGCCGCAGCCAGACTAATCCTCAATATCCTACGGCACAACCACATCACCAAACACCTCCGCGACCTCCACTGGCTCCCCGTCGAAAGAAGAATACCTTTCAAGCTGCTCATGCACGCCTACAAGGCCCTCCACAACATGGGACCACAATACCTCAACAACCGCCTCTCCATGCCCCAAAGAGAAACATCCGCTCAGCCGACCTCTCCCTAGCCACCGTCCCACGCTTCTACAGGGACAGAGCAGGGGGGAGGGAGGAGATCCTTCTCCTACCTCGCAGCCAAGACCTGGAACGATCTCCCGCTTCACCTCCGGCAAATTCCAACACTTCACCAATTCAGGAAAGACCTCAAGACTTGGCTCTCCAAATGACCGCAACGGATCTGCACCCCCCCCCCCCCATATTTCATAAAACAGTTCATGCATATATATGTATATACACACACACATATATATATATATATATATATATATATATATATATATACACACACACACATATATATACACACACACACATATATATCGCAAAACAAAGGATGCGGCACTCTTAAGCAGACTTTTTCGTTAAGGTTTATTTTCAGATCGTCACTCCACCAACGCGTTTCAGCCTCACTCGGCTTTTCTCACGGTCAGTGAGTCTTTCTTCTACAAACATTTTTATACTGCCCCACATGGCCTTCAGGTGGCATTGTGGGATTTGTAGTTTGGAAGAATATACAACTTTATACATATATATAAGAAAGACACATAGCGCCTTATGTCAACCATATTAGCAGTCATATGTAACATTATATCTTGAATAATTCAGTTTGCTTAGTTCAAAACTTGTCATGCCATATACATTTTTTTAAACTTAAACGTGGTATAGTACCAAAAGTGTTCAAATTTGATAAATAATATATCAGTCTGCATTGGTATTTTGTACTGTATGATAGAGTATAGTACCCCTATTTAGTATGCAATTGGCATAATGAGGCAGTGGCTAACATGTTTGCATTTAGATGTCAATTAGTCCAAGTGTACATAAAGTTCCTCGTCATTATTGATCCCCCTTGGGCTTTTAGTCCTGAGTCTTATAATGAGGCGGGATTCTGTTTGTCTTAACCTCTTGATTCTATCCCCACCACGTTCACCTTGTGGGATCATATCAATTCCGTAGAACACCATAGATTTCCAATCTCCATTCTGGCATTTGCTCACATGTTTAGCTGTTGCATATGTCATATCCGCATTCTTGACAGCACGTATGTGTTCAAGAATGCGCTTTTTTAACATGCAGGTGGTGCTTCCAATATATTTCATACCACATTTACATTCTATGACATAAATTACAAATTTAGAGGTGCATGTAATGGTTTGATTTATCATAATTGGTTTACCATTTGGTTCCAAAATGGAGGTGACATTTTTACCTATTTTACAAGCTTTACATGAGTTACATTTTCTGAATCCTTTCTGTTGATCTGTAAGCCAGTTAGTTTGTTGAATGGGTTGAAAGTAGCTTCTTACTACTCGGTCTTGAAGCGATGTTGCTTTCCTATAGGTCTCTACCGGTTTCATGCCCACCAGTTTACCTATATCTGGATCTTTTGAGATTAAATGCCAGTATTTCCTCATTTTATTCACGATTCTCCCACTTTCTTTGCTGTATGTAGTGACGAATCGAGGTATATGATTCCCGGTAATCTTCTTTGGTTTCTCAATTAAGATTTCCTCCCTTGTTTTATTGTCAATTCGTTGTTTAAATTTTTCAGTGTTCGATCGCTGTAGCCTCTCAGTTTAAATCTTTTCTACTTTCATTAATCTTTTGTTCTGCATCTGATTCTTTTGAGCAATTTCTCTTCATGCGTGTGAATTCGCCATATGGTATGCTATTAATCAATGATCTTGGATGAAAAGATGTCCCATGCAAGACACTATTGGTGGCAGTTTTTTTCTGAATAAGGTAGTTTGTATTTTCCCATCCTCTATATACACTTTGATGTCCAAAAGTCAATTTCTCTTTTGTGAGTAGTGCATGTGAACATTAGACCTATTTGGTTGTTATTTAGTTTGGAAAAATATTCTCGAAATCCCGTTTCTGTTCCATTCCAAACTATAAATAAATCATCAATGTATCGTACCCATAGGATGATCTTATCCAAGGCATCCTGGTTGTCTGAGTTCCATGCAATCATCCTTTCCACCACCCCATAGTGATATTTGCATAATTTGGGGAAAAGAAACTCCCATGGCAGTACCACACTCTTGTCTAAACATTTGCTTATTCAACACAAAGATGTTATTAGTTAGACATATTTGTATCATTTTGAGAAGCATTTCCGTGTGCTCTAATTCTGATACATTCCGTTGTTTGAGGAAGTACTTGCATGCTGTTAATCCAATTTCATGCCTTATTGATGTGTAAAGCGATACAACATCTATGGTGACTAGCAGGTATTCTGGATTCCATACCATACCTGTTAGAATCCTGAGGAAGTCTCCAGTATCTTTCAAGTAGGAGCTCATTCTTTGAGCGATGGGTGCTAAGAATCTGTCCACATATTGAGATAAATTTTCATACAGTGAATCGCAACTTGAAACTATAGGTCTACCAGGGGGATTGATCAGAGTCTTATGAATTTTGGGCAAAAATATATACATGGTATTGTTGGATGTTCCTTAGTTAGGAATTTTCTTTCATCATCATTGATTAGGTTTTCTCATACCAGTGTTGTAAATTTAAATTCAATTCCATTATCATTTTGTCTATTGGATTTTTCTGTAATTTACTGTAATTCCCCGTATCATTTAGCTGTCTTAGTGCTTCTTGAATAAAATCACGTGTCCATTATCACAATATTGCCCCCCTTGTCAGCGGGTTTAATTGTAATTACTTTATTTTCCACCAGATTATTTAATGCTGTTCTTTCTTTAGATGTTAGATTTTCACGATGTTTAGGATTCCATATTGGTTGCATTTTATCCAATTCCTCGATTATTGCATCTGAAAACAAATCTATTTTATTACCTGGAGACAATATGGGGCAGTGTTTGGATTTTCTACGTAATCCACTCTCTGGTCGTATATTTGTTTGAATGTCCAGATGTTCTAATACTTCGGTTTCTGTCATTGCCTCATCCTCCAAGTCGTATAGTATATCAAAGATGGTTTTTGGATCTGGTATTTGGTCTATTGTTATTGCTAGACCATCTTCATTGTTTTCCTGGTTTGAATCAAGGACTTTGATTGCTTTATTTGCATGTATTTTGGCCAACTTGAGTTTCCTAATATATTTATAGAAGTCTATTCGTGTTTGCGTATAGTTGAAATGTGACTCTGGGTAAAACGATAATCCTTTGTTCAGGACTGATATTTCATCTTGTGTCAACAAATACTGAGAAATATTCATAATCAAATTGACTTTTTCTACTTGCGACTTCGAAGTGAGTACTGTTTTCTTGCGTTTGGCCCTTCTTGTTTTTCTTGTGCCGACGGGGATTTTGGATTCCTCTTCCTCGGCCTTGGTTTGAGGAAGAGCCGTAAACCAAGGCCGAGGAAGAGGAATCCAAAATCCCTCGTCGGCACAAGAAAAACAAGAAGGGCCAAACGCAAGAAAACAGTACTCACTTCAAGTCGCAAGTAGAAAAGTCAATTTGATTATGAATATTTCTCAGTATTTGTTGACACAAGATGAAATATCAGTCCTGAACAAAGGATTATCGTTTTACCCAGAGTCACATTTCAACTATACGCAAACACGAATAGACTTCTATAAATATATTAGGAAACTCAAGTTGGCCAAAATACATGCAAATAAAGCAATCAAAGTCCTTGATTCAAACCAGGAAAACAATGAAGATGGTCTAGCAATAACAATAGACCAAATACCAGATCTAAAAAACATCTTTGATATACTATACGACTTGGAGGATGAGGCAATGACAGAAACCGAAGTATTAGAACATCTGGACATTCAAACAAATATACGACCAGAGAGTGGATTACGTAGAAAATCCAAACACTGCCCCATATTGTCTCCAGGTAATAAAATAGATTTGTTTTCAGATGCAATAATCGAGGAATTGGATAAAATGCAACCAATATGGAATCCTAAACATCGTGAAAATCTAACATCTAAAGAAAGAACAGCATTAAATAATCTGGTGGAAAATAAAGTAATTACAATTAAACCCGCTGACAAGGGGGGCAATATTGTGATAATGGACACATGTGATTATATTCAAGAAGCACTAAGACAGCTAAATGATACGGGGAATTACAGTAAATTACAGAAAATCCAATAGACAAAATGATAATGGAATTGAATTTAAATTTACAACACTGGTATGAGAAAACCTAATCAATGATGATGAAAGAAAATTCCTAACTAAGGAACATCCAACAATACCATGTATATATTTTTAGCCCAAAATTCATAAGACTCTGATCAATCCCCTGGTAGACCTATAGTTTCAAGTTGCGATTCACTGTATGAAAATTTATCTCAATATGTGGACAGATTCTTAGCACCCATCGCTCAAAGAATGAGCTCCTACTTGAAAGATACTGGAGACTTCCTCAGGATTCTAACAGGTATGGTATGGTATCCAGAATACCTGCTAGTCACCATAGATGTTGTATCGCTTTACACATCAATAAGGCATGAAATTGGATTAACAGCATGCAAGTACTTCCTCAAACAACGGAATGTATCAGAATTAGAGCACACGGAAATGCTTCTCAAAATGATACAAATATGTCTAACTAATAACATCTTTGTGTTTAATAAGCAAATGTTTAGACAAGTGTGGTACTGCCATGGGAGTTTCTTTTTCCCCAAATTATGCAAATATCACTATGGGGTGGTGGGAAAGGATGATTGCATGGAACTCAGACAACCAGGATGCCTTGGATAAGATCATCCTATGGGTACGATACATTGATGATTTATTTATAGTTTGGAATGGAACAGAAACGGGATTTCGAGAATATTTTTCCAAACTAAATAACAACCAAATAGGTCTAACGTTCACATGCACTACTCACAAAAGAGAAATTGACTTTTTGGACATCAAAGTGTATATAGAGGATGGGAAAATACAAACTACCTTATTCAGAAAAAAAACTGCCACCAATAGTGTCTTGCATGGGACATCTTTTCATCCAAGATCATTGATTAATAGCATACCATATGGCGAATTCACACGCATGAAGAGAAATTGTTCAAAAGAATCAGATGCAGAACAAAAGATTAATGAAAGTAGAAAAAGATTTAAACTGAGAGGCTACAGCGATCGAACACTGAAAAAATGTAAACAACGAATTGACAATAAAACAAGGGAGGAAATCTTAATTGAGAAACCAAAGAAGATTACCGGGAATCATATACCTCGATTCGTTACTACATACAGCAAAGAAAGTGGGAGAATCGTGAATAAAATGAGGAAATACTGGCATTTAATCTCAAAAGATCCAGATATAGGTAAACTGGTGGGCATGAAACCGGTAGAGACCTATAGGAAAGCAACATCGCTTCAAGACCGAGTAGTAAGAAGCTACTTTCAACCCATTCAACAAACTAACTGGCTTACAGATCAACAGAAAGGATTCAGAAAATGTAACTCATGTAAAGCTTGTAAAATAGGTAAAAATGTCACCTCCATTTTGGAACCAAATGGTAAACCAATTATGATAAATCAAACCATTACATGCACCTCTAAATTTGTAATTTATGTCATAGAATGTAAATGTGGTATGAAATATATTGAAGCACCACGTGCATGATAGAAAGCGCATTCTTGAACACATACATGCTGTCAAGAATGCGGATATGACATATGCAACAGCTAAACATGTGAGCAAATGCCAGAATGGAGATTGGAAATCTATGGTGTTCTACGGAATTGATATGATCCCACAAGGTGAACGTGGTGGGGATAGAATCAAGAGGTTAAGACAAACAGAATCCCGCCTCATTATAAGACTCAGGACTAAAAGCCCAAGGGGGATCAATAATGACGAGGAACTTTATGTACACTTGGACTAATTGACATCTAAATGCAAACATGTTAGCCACTGCCTCATTATGCCAATTGCATACTAAATAGGGGTACTATACTCTATCATACAGTACAAAATACCAATGCAGACTGATATATTATTTATCAAATTTGAACACTTTGGTACTATACCACGTTTAAGTTTTAAAAATGTATATGGCATGACAAGTTTTGAACTAAGCAAACTGAATTATTCAAGATATAATGTTACATATGACTGCTAATATGGTTGACATAAGGCGCTATGTGTCTTTCTTATATATATGTATAAAGTTTTATATTCTTCCAAACTACAAATCCCACAATGCCACCTGAAGGCCATGTGAGGCAGTATAAAAATGTTTGTAGAAGAAAGACTCACTGACCGTGAGAAAAGCCGAGTGAGGCTGAAACGCGTTGGTGGAGTGACGATCTGAAAATAAACCTTAACCAAAAAGTCTGCTTAAGAGTGCCACATCCTTTGTTTTGCGATTAAATACATTGGGCCTGGATCCGGCCCCCATGCAGAGCACCCGCTGGTGAGCGCTTTCGGAACTGAAGGATCATTGTTGGGAAATATATATATATACATACATACATATATACACACACACACACGAACGCATATTGTATAGCATGAACTTCGACATCAGCCGCAGAGCTCTATACAGGGTTGAAGTCAATGATGGAGTCGAAAAGTGACTGCAGGAGAAGCTGGAATGGAACGTATCAGTTATTTCAACATAATTTAAAATTAAAAGATGTGTGTCATCAGCTCTTTTCTAAATTGAAGTAGGACTGGGGTAGCTCTGTAGATACCATAACTGTAAAGGACACGTACTCCACCTTGGTAAAGAATGAATGCAGAATATTTCGATGCCCACTGTCTATGCTGCAGACGTATATACATGCTGCGAAGGCTGCATCCACAGAGAACCCAGTTATTCATAATAGGATTACAGTGGACAGAAAAAGCATCCAGAAAGAAATTAATTTATACAATGATTACAGTAAATAAAAATCTGATAATACGCCCATTACTACATTCCTCTGCAGTCATCATAACAACGAACTATTTCGTAGGCATAATTGTGCTCCAGTGCAAACAATCTTATTTTTAAATCATATTTGACTTAACACAGTGAAAGTTTTTCTATTCATGCAAAGTGCATACTACCTAAATGTGAAGATCCGGCACTAGCACCAACTGCAAAGACAGGTGATGGATGGAATGCTTGAATTAATCTCAGCCACTGGCACTCACTCGGGTCGCATCCCAATACATTGTTTTTCGCTCAACATACCACTTGTTAGGAACCAGCCATATGAAAATCAGTCTTAACCCTGCTCCTCAAGGGAACAGTCCAGCCCAAACTGCCAAGCCAGGTTCTCCATGAACTAGAACACAAGCAAGTCCAGACCGGTTTCACCCTTATTAGGGCTCTTCGGCCAGGTATTGCTTAGTTCCAGTGGTAGACCGTCTGGGCATACCCGGCACACTTAGGGTGTCAAACACAAAAACAATAAGGTGATGGATGGAATGCTTGAATTAATCTCAGCCACTGGCAATCACTCGAGCTGCATCCTAATCCATCGGTTTTCGCAGTTCAGAAAGGACTGTTCCCACTGGAGCAGAGTCAAGACAGATTTGTATATGGCTGAGACCAAACTCGGGTGGCATGGTGTGCAAAAAAATGATGGACTGGGATGCCGCCCAGAGTAATTAACAGTGCCTGAGATTCATTCAAGCATTCCATCCATCACTATTTTGTATACCACTTCTAACCACGACATTGCCCAAGACGTTGTTTAGACTCATCCCCAGTGGCTTTGGCACCATCTACTACTATTCTGCAATGTCTCAGAATACGTGGACAATACCTTGGCATGGCATTTGCCACTTATGGAAAAGTCACGGAAGAGATGCATCCCAAATCCACACAAACTACCTCCAGAGTTACATGGCAAACTACTTTAAGAAGACAATACCCTTCCGAAAAATGGTCTTTGTTAGGACTGCATCATAACGGACATCAGAGGGGCATGATTTAAATTTTTATATTTCAAAGTATTACACGGTTGGTCCTGCACACCGCAAAACCTGTATGGAGCAGGTGTGCTTAATCACTCAAATTGTTGGAGATGGTCTTAGGAGGAGGGCTGAACTCTATTTTACATTCTATGGAGCTGAAGACTTATAGGACATGCCTCGGTGAACAATTATCTCACACTAATGAACGGGTCATGTGGCTAGCAGTTAACCTGGCCACATTACATGAAACAGCTGATATCTTACTAATAACGAAAAACAAAGGATGGAGACATCTGTAGAAGTGGCTAAGAAACAACCAACTTCACTCAAATCTGATTCATGGTTAACAGAACTCGTAAGAATTGCCAAATGCAAGCAGGTCACATGCACATTCAATTACCAATTGGATACTTATTAATACATTTGGGGTACTTCCTTACAGAACAACTCTCTCCTTAAGGGACCTTGCAAATATACTTATAGACCACATTCTTTCACACCAGTTATCACAAAGTCAACTTTTAACGGGGGGCAATCAAAATGAGATTAGAATCTTCAAGAAAAATCTGGGTACACTAGTGTATGCATTATATCTACAGAAATGCCCTGGTGTAATGGAATCTGTATGGAAAACAGATGGCTCCTGCTCAAAGCTGAGAACACGTCTACTACTTGCAAGCAAGCGGAAGGCCACTTTTCTTCTTACTGGAAGGGGGCGAGCTTTGTTGTTCTTTGCTGTTCTGCTGCCTGACCATCTGCTGCTGCCAACACCAAGCACTACAGGAAGACCCCTGGTGGGACGAGGGTCCCAGGGGCTATGGCGCTGCTAACCAACGGACCTGCACATACCATCACACTCGGGGGAGGACTCTAACCCCCAGAGTGCACCGCTTTACCTCGCAGCTGCCGCGAGTGAGGGGGAGGCGTGGCCAACGCGCTTATAGCGCAGCCTCTACCCCCGCGGCGTGGGCGACCTTTGTTGTTCTTTGCTGTTCTGCTGCCTGACCATCTGCTGCTGCCAACACCAAGCACTACAGGAAGACCCCTGGTGGGACGAGGGTCCCAGGGGCTACGGCGCTGCTAACCAACGGACCTGCACATACCATCACACTCGGGGGAGGACTCTAACCCCCAGAGTGCACCGCTTTACCTCGCAGCTGCCGCGAGTGAGGGGGAGGCGTGGCCAACGCGCTTATAGCGCAGCCTCTACCACCGCGACGCGGGACGTAGACTGGACGAAGCCCGGACCAAGGGCGGGCCCGTCTGAGCCCGTCCGAGGCTGGGCCGGGCCACCCCCCTGATATTTTCCTCCATGTGAGTTATCTGCTTCCGCGAACTCATATTTGTTATCCAAGTGAACTATTGCTTTTGTCTGGGTTTTTAGGTACTCCGAAAGAAAAGTAAGCATAAGTTCTAACTATTGTTGTAAATCGTGGATCTTATTGAACCCATTCAATTGACTATAATTGCTCACTTGTAAACTGGATTTAGGGCTTACCCTCAAGTTAAATAGCCATGGGAAAGGACATTGCCCCACAAACAAAGCCAAACACTAGGCAGAAAACTCAAACCCGCCTACCGACACCTAAACCTACAGCGATAGACAAAATGCTGCAGCAAGCAATAGGTGCCGTCTCCAGCGAAATTGAACGCACTGAAAGACGCCTCTCCTTAACACCGACCGTACCCAGGTTTTCAGCCCTCTCGGAGCCTGTAGTCCTAAATCCCCACCAACTATCAGATTCCCCGAAACATCGCCCGTACAAGCAAACACAGCTAGGGAATCCCCTAAGAAAACATCCATAGGGGGGGGGATGTAAAAAGAAAGGGACCACATCGAAAATATAAAAATCAAAGGGGAGGGAAACAAGGGAACTTACTACCTGAGGTGGCACACATTCAAAAATCTAATGACAACGCATCCTGCGATAGAAGCAAAGCATCCATGGAGGCACCGTCTTGGGCCCTAAACTGGATTGAAGAGCTCAAAATCCATTTTGAACTACTCATTAAACATGAGCTTGAAGTAGCAATGACACGTATTGACAGGCTGTCCTCTCTGGTCACTTCTTGGGGTAGCAAAATCAAGGCTATTTGGCATTCCACTAAACAAACTGAATTTCAGATTCCTGATAGATCTCCCCAATTCCATTCAAATCCTGAAACCCTACCCGCATTAACCGTGCTCCCCCCCTTGTAGGCCAAGTACCAATAGCATCTCTAGCACAATCATCCGCTCATGCGGAGTCCACCTCTCCACTACAACAACATCAGGGTTTAGATCTACCCCAGCATAGGACACAAAATATAATGGATAAAATGCAAGGCACCAAGGCGGTGACAACTATCCAGGGCCCACTAATTGATCACGCATCTAGAAACATCAAGGGAAATAATAAAGATAACTTATTCCAATTCAACCGGAGGGAAACTAACTCACTTCTGCCATGTATAGACTTACCTCCTGCTTCCACCCCATACGTCGTTGTATTAGCAGGCGTACCAAAGCTAGACACAGGACATGTGGAGACCTACTCAGATTTAAAAAACAAAGCCATTCATTGGCTTAATAAAAATAGACCCCTTCCCCATCAGACACATAGCGAAATTCTATTTGCACGCATGGGTAGTTGGGTGGGGCAGAGGCAGAAAGATACCAAGGGAGACTGTGTGTTGGTTAACTTCAGAGACAGTTGGGTGACCCAGCATATTCTTGATTGGCGCCAGTTCGGGATGAGCAGTGGCATCCAGACCCTTCCTTTGGGCTATTTTTACCCCCCCTAGTCCCTTGCTAGAGAGAATGGGAAGTGTGTATAAGAAATGGGAACTAAGGGCCCAGCCAGGAAGTGCACAAAACAGGGGTTGGGTCTCTGAACTAACACCACTATTCCCCATCCCTGTTAGTAACAGGTTCAGTCCCCTAGATTTGGTTGACTGACTAATTTTGCCCCCTAAACATCAATCCTGCATAGGCACCCACAGAGACAAGCCTCAGTGCCTAGAGAGAATAGAGCACCCAAGCAATGAAAGACCTGATTCCACTGACCATGCAATGGGAATCCATCTAGCTCCTCTTGACCACCCTATGGGAATACATCAAGTGAACATCCCACGGACCAGTATCCAATGTGCACCCTCCAGTCCACCCAGGGTCCCCGACTACAGCTCACAGGGTCGGGAGGGGACCTACCATCAAGAATTGCAATTAGAGAGGGATCCTTTGACCACATCTACAGGACCTGCAGAAAATGTGCAGAATCTTAAAATCTTGTCCTGGAATATAGCGGGCCTAACCGCTAAAATGGACCTCCCGGACTGGGGAGAATTCATAGATTCCAACGGGGTATGCCTCTTCCAAGAAACATGGGCTACAACAGCATTGCATAGGGTAGGATATGCTACCTATTGCATCCCAGCTGTCCAGGGGCCAAGGGGGAGACCTTCTGGAGGTCTATGCACCTGGGTGGGTACCCATCTAGGATGCTCGATCAAGTTGATAGACACGTCCTCCCCAGATATTCTGTGTGTCCTCCTCTCAACTGAAAATCTCCCTAAGCTGGCTATCATTAATATCTACTCTCGTCCGGTGAGGCATGGGCTTACCTCGTTTACTCTAGATTCTCTTCTTTCATTTCTCCCCACTTTATCCAAGTCCATTAAAGTAATAATTGGAGGCGATTTTAATTGCCACTTCGAGCCCCTCTCTGGCATGGCTTCTAACATCACTAGTGAGGAAGACTCCGTCTGGTCAATTCCAGACTGTAACACCTATCAGATAAGAGGGTGGACCCCTCTTGTCCTCCAAATGAACACTCCTACACTTAGTCACTCGCTTAGGGCATGCAACCGTCGCTTTCCCCGCGACAGCCCGGGTAAATTCACATTTGAGAAACCCGGACAGGCCTCTATAATTGATTATATCTTAGCTGATGTCGAGTTATGGCACAGAATCCGGAGCTTCTCAGTTTTATCTAGATGTAAGAGTGACCACAACCCACTGGTCCTAACCCTAGATCAATTACAAATTAAAGGGGCCCAAGGTGTGTGGCATCAACCTCCTTCGAATTTAACAGCAATTGAGGGGGGCAGAAGAGTACGCTGGGCAACAATTGCACAAGCACCAGAAAAAATGGCCTCTATGTACGATCAAATTACTCCACACCTAGTTGCTGCATTCGCAGCTTCTGAAAATAGTGACGCTCCAGAATCCCTCCTGGTAATAGGCAAGAATCACCAAGATTTGGCATCAACCCTGGCTGAGTTCTTCCAGAATGGTAGGAGCCCCGCCAGTCCTGATCTAAAACCTAAAAATCATTGGTATACCAAGGTGTGTAGGGCAGCTAAACGCGCCCTGACACTAAAGATCAGGGAAGGTGATAGTTTGGGTATTAAAGTGTCTAGAGAGCACCATAAAAACACTCTTGCGGCAGCGAAAGCAGAATGGGAAACCGATAGATGGGACGCGATCAAGAAAGCATTAGAAGCAAGGGATATGAGATCCTTTTGGACCATAGTTAAAACGGGGAAATTGGAAGGCAACACGGCACTGGAACCAAATTTGGGGGAGGAAGTTTGGAGATCCTATTTTAAAGCTTTATATTCAAAAACCCAAGATAAAGACAAAGATGGTAGGGCTCCCGACCCCAATGAAATTGCCACTAATCAGTATTCTTCACCACTGTGTACATTGGCAGAAGTCTTATTGGCATTGTCTAAATTACTACCCAACAAGGCCCCAGGGTTGGACAGGATCCCTGGTGACCTCTTCAGGAATGAACAAGTGGTATGGGCCCCCTATTTACAGATTTTATTCAATGCCATCTTTTGTGGTATGGCATTCCCTCCAACATGGGCAGGGGCCGAAATCATTCCCATTTACAAAAAAGGCTCCCCGCTAAACCCAGCAAACTACCGACCAATAAGTCTTATTGATGTCACCCAAAAGATATTTGCTCGTGTCCTTCTGGGTCGACTGCAATCATGGATGGACGAGACGGCAGTTTTAACATCACTGCAAGCCGGATTTAGGACCAAAACGTCAACAACAGATCAGTAATTCAGGTTGCAGTTGATACATTGGAAAACTGTTATTCTGGGGGGTGGCACCCTCTATTTAACCTTCGTGGACCTTAAATCCGCGTTTGACATGGTGCCGCGCGACCAGCTATGGGCCCTTCTCTGTGATATGGGTGCCCCAGTATATCTATGTCATCTGCTGAAGCGCCTACACGAAGGCACCTATGCAAGGATAAGATACGGCAAGCACGGGGAACTGTCAGCTCCATTCCCGGTTGAGAAGGGGGTGAGACAGGGGTGCGTCTTGGCACCGACCCTGTTCTCCCTCTTCTTAAACGGTTTAGTTAAAACCTTGCTCTCAGTCAAAGATATCGACTCCCCAAGGCTAGCTAATCGCAAAATGCCAGCCCTAATGTTTGCAGATGACACGCTGCTCTTATCAAAGTCACCAATGGGTATGCCGCGGGTATTGGAAGAATTTAGCCTTTTCTGTAAGAGAAGAGACTTGGAGATAAATCTCCAGAAGACCAAATACATGGTATTTGGCGCCAACACTAGAAATCGACCGCACCCTCGATTGGATGGCAGACCACTTGAGCGAGTAACTATTTTTGACTACCTGGGCCTCACACTCAATGAAACGATGGAGTGGGGGACTCAAGTTAAGAGAGCTAATCTCAAATTGACACAGTCAATAGGGGGAATCATAAAAGTATTTAAAAATTGCACCCATAAAGCACTAGGCCCCCCAGCAGAAATTTACAAAACCCAAGCGAGGGGAGCCTCGCTATATGGTGCTGAACTTTGGGGCCATTGCCCGACCAATATACTGTCAAAAACTGAGAATACTTTTATTGGGCAGCTGGCAGGGCTCCCCACAAGCACCCCCTTAACACCACTTAGGATGGACCTGGGTATTAATCCAATAGCCGACCAAATTGCCTCTCGCCCTCTCCATTATTGGCGACGCCTTTGGAGTACGCCCGAGTTACAAACATATAGGGAGGAATTGCAGGACGTCATGTCTACCCTGGGAGCAGGTAATCTACCGTGGTTGACTTATATCAGGAACACGTGTCATCAAATGGGGTGGGCCAACATGTGGATAACTCCTGAAGTGACCTGCCTAGCTACCCCAAAAAAAATCCCTAACTTTTTAAAATTTTTAAGCTAGTCCAAATTTCCCAGTGCACAGTTTCTTCATCCCTGACGTCCAGGTTTTTGGACATAAAACATCAATATATTCTTGAGCCTGCCTTGGATAGTATCCAACCTCCCATGGCTAAGAAACTGTATTTACAATTTAGGCATGGGACGCTCCCGCTGCGTGCACTCACCAACAAATGGAAGGGAGCAAGAATTCAAGAATGTCCGGGGTGTACTCATAAGGAAGAAACAGAACTTCATGTCATCCTCTTTTGCCCTGCATATAGGAAGGTGAGGTCCAAGTGGGTACTTCGGCTCTGCAGGAAGTTAGGGATCAGAGATTATACTGAAGTGTTCAGGCTCTTAAAATATGAGATGCAGCCACTATTTGTAATTGTCACTTCAAGATTCCTATTTGCAATGTGGAATATACGCAGAAGTATTATCAAGACGAAAGAGTCGGGAAACAACATAACTTTGCCCTCCCTCTAGATAAACTATCATATTTGCACAAAGCCTCTAATGAGAAAACCTGCTTTTTATGCCATTCAGGACAAGTTGTTTTAATTGATTTTCTAACTATTTTTTAAGAATAGGCAACATTTAGTTTTTTATACTGTTTTTAATGCTCATCAAATACTTTTTGACACCAGGTGATCTATTGGTTAGTTGTAACTCAGGCGATGATTCAGATATGGGGACAATGATAGTCCTTTCATTGGTGAGGTTCAATAATGTTTATTTGTCTTACAAATGCTTCCCCGCATCCCCATTATGCCGATCACATTTGCTATCAATTTTAACTTTTGTAAAAGCTTGTTTTTTAAATCTTTTATTGTACTTTTATGGCTGCATAGCCGAAATAAAGATTCACTTGACTTGACTTACTGGATATCCCTTCTTTCACACATCATATTACAGAGTATCAAGAAGAAAATTAATCATTCTGAAGGGAACAGCTCCTTTTTAGCCAAAGTCAAGGACAAATTTAAAGACCAGTCATTGGAAGCTCCATTGTGTAAGCAATATAACATCCAGTGTTAATAAGAAAGAATGTGGTGCTAAAGTGTATGTACAAACTCTGCTCATCTTTGTAGAACTCAAGGACTGTTTGCAGTTAGTTAAAAAATGCTGAAAGTTTCATCATGTGTACGGCGACAGTACAAGGGCTACTAGTGTAGGAATGTATTTGCTCAAATGTGGCACTCTATGCTTGCAATTGGTGTAACCATATTTCACAGTCCCACCTTCACACAAAAATGTGCACCAATATCCCAGTGGGAAACCTCTGCTTCACCAATCTCCAGTGAGTATCCAACATTTAGATCAGCCTCCAAGGATTGAAGACCGATTACTGTGAAAGAAAGGTTAGAATGTGGCCTAACGGCTAGGGCGGTCTATCTCAAATCTGGGGAACCGGGTTCGAGTCTCGGCAATAACACTCAACATCCTGTGATTCTGGGCAAATCACTTAATCTCCCCGTGCCTAACATAAGTGAATGTGTCCTTGTGTGACGCAACAAGTGCTCATGTAAAGCGCACTGATACCTTTGGGTCAAGTTTGCACTATATAAAACTCCAAAGAAAAAAAAATGAAATGCAGTTCTCAAACATCTCTGAAACACTCCTTCAAACTGGTTATAACACCAAGCTTGCACAAATGCAATTCAGAGGTGTGAGATGGCAACAGAGGATAATCAACACTCCTTAGGAATGACTGAAAAAAACAACAGTTGCTAAACTAACTCAACCCTTGCAAGTCACTAAATTTCAGAACAACCCCAAGCTAATGAGGGTACCAGTTTTAGGCAAGGGCACTGGTCAAGGCAATGAGGTAATCTAAGGACGCTTGGGTCTCAAAGCAGGCAAACTGCAGTGTGAGAATGAATTAAAAGGTTATTTTAATAGAAACAACACCCCCGTTCAATGCTACTTCAGCTAATGCATAACACAAATACATACACATAGGTACGGCTTGAGTTGCTGGTTGCAAACTGACGGAAAGATTGATCATGGTGGCAGTGACTATATTGTAGATGTAAGTTTTCCAAACTATTATTTAGTGGTATTCCAGCAGAGGGAGAACTGTGAAGGGGCAGCAAAAGCAAAGTCAACACCGAAAACTCAATAAGACATACACCTCTTTCAATGTTCAAGAAATCATCTGTTTTAACCAGATTTGACCCTGTGCTAACCCATAGTGAGTTTTAAAGTTTTCAAACCTTTAAATAATACATTACCGCCCAGTTGCCAGTCTTTTAAATCCATGGAAAATCTCTGTATAAAGGAGCACATTACACAGTATACCATTGTTTTTGCTTCCAAAATAGACAGTGGATAGCTTTTCTATTCTGACCAGTATAAATAAATTTAACTTTAAGCTTATTCGTGGTCAATTGAAGTCGACATCAAACGTGCCAGGAAACAAAATTGCATTGTAATAGAGGGTGCAGGCCAAGGAGACAACAGAAGAGACCTACTACAAAAGCAAGACTGTTATTAGCCTTAGCATTATGAATAGCACTATGACATGGTATCAGAATGTATCACTTTCTGCACTGTGGTGAACAGAACCAGCAACCCTCCTTTTAAGGGTGTATTGAACAATGTGAAAAACAAGTGTTGACCTTTATTCTTTATTGAAAAAGCAGACATACCATTCATAAATGACAGTTACCAGCTTAGATTAGTGTGCCTGCAGGAATGATCTATAATGAAAAATGTGCTCATTACATGTATACGTTTATCACAATCAACTTTTACGTAAGAACCTGCTACAAGAATAAGGACAAGCAAGGTTTAAAAACAGACACTTAGCAGCAGACTATTGCTGTATCTCAACGAACAGCCTCAACGTTATCTCCCAGTTACTAAGACAAAAAGAATAATTGGTATCTGTCAATTCCAATAAGCACTTTTAACATCAGTGCATAGTACTTCACAGAATTTGGTTTTGCAAACACCTGTTTAAGATCATTGATTAGAACCAATTCCATAAAACTTGCATGTATGTATGCATGTATTTGTATAGCACAAACAGAAATAACGACTGCAGAATACTACACGGGGTCAAAGTAAATGGTAGAGACGGAAATGAGAGACAAAAATGTAATTGGATGGGAAGCAGGGTTATGGGAGCAGAAATTAATATTTACTTTGTCATGATTTAAAGAGATGAACATTCAACTCGTTTTTAAGTTGGACAGACCGAGAGAGAGAAAAATATCACGTTTATTTGGATCGTAGTCCGGTAAACCAAAATGTATCTGACATACAGCAACTTCTTATGTACAGTAGATCAAGTACTAAAAACACAATTAAAAATACGCATAATTGTACACAGGAATTATAAATATACGACCTTCTAAAAATTACTCATAAAATACATTTATCAAACACCCAAATACTGACGAAATAAGCAGTTCTTCTTAATGTAAACCATTCCTACCCCCCTATGTATTTCACTTGCTTACAGCTTCTAAAAATCTCCCAATTGCACTAGTAACATCTAAAAATCGCATGTCAACAATAGTTTAATATACGGTCACATAAAATTAACTAAATAATTACAATCTATTAAAATATGCATACTGGAACATTTAGCATTTAACCCACACTCAGAGATTTTCTGCATCCATCAATCCCCACATCACAGGGAGGAAGAGAAGCCAGGATTTAACCCCACCCAAAACTTTAAAATCTCTGTAGGCCAGATTGGGTTTGAAATTTCCAAGCGATACAGAAAGTGTGTTGCTTCCTGCCAAGAACTTAGTAAGTACAGAGCCGAGCTTTTTGTATTGATGTAACTCAAATCCTTATCTCTGGACTTCGTAGCGGCTTTTTCCATTAGCTTCGTTTTTACTGTAATTTAGATACCTCACTACTGAAATTATCTTGATTTAACAAGGAAGCCACATCCTTTGACCGACATCTAGTATCTCTTGCCCTACGCAATTCACTACGGCAGATTTCTTTCATGCAAAATTGGGACATCTATTTAACATGCTTGCAATCTTAGCCAAAATCGTAATGTGATAATAGCGGAAATATGATTCCACAAGGTTAAGCCAAGTTCTAAACGAATGGCTTGTAAACTTGACGATGGTGGAAGGCCTAAAAGATTTTGTAAGCATCTTCCTTCCATTTTATTCGCGTCATGCCGCGTACCTAGATTTAGGACCTCTGTGTCAAACAACAATTGAGGAGATACTACAGTTTTGAAGGCTGCAATCACCAGGGATAAGGAAGGGCAGCCGAATTCTCTGACGAACTCCTTCAACTGCCCCCCTCCCCCCCACCGAAGTACATGCTCTAACTTTTAAGCAGTTTAAATGAGAGTTCCAATGCAAGTTATGTGAAAACGTCATTCCCAGATATTTGTATGTAGAAGCTCCTCAGCTTATTTTTTTGTCACTCTTTATTATTAAATCACTTGCCTTGCAATAATTATTAGAGACGTCCAACATTCCTTTGGAGACCCAACTGGGTCACATATAGGATAACAAAGACATCAACATATAAAAGACATGGTTTATGGCAACCACTCATCTTGGGGGGAAAAAAAGTGTGACATGCTTAAACAAGTGGGGAGATCGGCCAAGTACAGTGCAATTGGCATAGGAACCAGAACACAATCCTGCTGGAGTTAATTATTTACACTGATTTTCCTTCAGAGGGTTCATTTAAAATCTAGCTCCGCTCTTTTCCCAATTTCCATGATATAGTTCTTTCAGTATTGTAAGAGGACACTTAGGCATACCCAACCCTGACATTTTTTTGCCAAGTATGTTCCTATTAACCAGATTAAAAGCGGAACAAAAGACTACAAAACAGCAGAACAAGTTCCCTCGTTTCAATTGCTTTTTGGCCCAAAGACTAAAGAAATGATCAGTAGAGGAGTGTTCGCCCTTAAATCCACCTTGCTCGATAGGGATCAAGTGGTTATCCTCAGTACAATTCTTTAAATACAGGAGGATCTGTTTGGCATATAACTTTGTCCCAGCATCAATTAAACTGTTCTTGCAATAGTTTGGGGGGTTAAATGTGTCACTTTTTAAAATAAATTGGTTTAATAATAACTCCCAACTCTCTGGAAATGTCCCTTTCTTCAAGAAGCTAACCAAGGAAATGTGCAAAAAGCTGGACGATCAACCGGGATTGGATTTGACTACTACTGCCGGAACATTGTCCACACCTGCAGCTCTAGTAAGGTTTATACCAGTTATTGTCTTTATCTTATTGCAGACAGAAATGTATAATATAGCAAATCCTCATCCGGGTCCACCCAGTCTCCAAATACTACCTTGCTTTTTACCGAACACAGCTTCAGTATAGTCAACACAAGCTTCTTCCGAGATATTGAAATTCAGAGTGTTTTTACTTTTATTCCCTCCTTCCTGAACTGGCTCCCAAAATGTCTCCATGTCTTTTGACGCTACTACAGACATCCTATCCCAATTTGTTCTGTAATACTCCCCCTTCTTTTCCTTAATTAATTTACCATACTCTGCTTGTATTTTATTAATACTGGCTTCCCTTTCCAGATTACTGCCCCCCCTTAAATTCCATTGCTTTCCTTAATTGTTTCTTTTTATTACATTTTGACATTCAGAACCAAACCAGCCTGAGCATGATGTCTTTTTGTATGTTTTTGCTGGAATTGTGCCTTACTCTGTAATGAAACCACCAGGAATCCCTCTGCTCGGCTTACGACCTTATTGTAACAAATCAAAAATACATTTACTTTCCAGATTAATATTTCCCCGGTCTACAGCCAATTGCAATTTAGATAATAAAGATAGCTGTGGTTCGTGTACAAGATTAGTCAACCTTCTGGGATTATCCATTTCGACAGGTAGCACTTCATCTCTGATCAAGGATCCAAATTGTAACCTCATGTATAGGGGCCAGTTATCAATTCCTTCTACTTGCAGAATCTTAAAATTGTTACAAAGTTCATAGAACCATATCTGAATAAAGACAGCCACGGGCCCTTGCAAATTGTCCATTGGGAAAGTTTTACTGGCTTGCATATCGCCTGGAGATCTCCCATTTAAACAGATAAAACCCAATTTGGCTAGAACTTGTTGAATCTTACTAGCCACTTTCCACACTACACAACTAGGAAATTTGACAGACGGTATATTGCAGGTCTCCGGCATATCTGCCAGATTTATATCAGGTCTTGCAGGATTTAAGCACATTTAAAAATCACCCATGATCGGGAATGAATCGCACACAGAGAGATACAGTCATGGAACAATGGAACCTATTCCTTGAGAGCCCAAACCACATATACATTTACTACCAATACTAGATCATAATTAACAGTATTGGGATCAAGATAATAGCGTTGCTAACAGCCATTCACATTTTGTTTATACACTTGTGATTTGTTTGACAAATTTTGTAGAAACCAATGTCAATAGGCCTCCTGTCAGACGTCAGGGGTCTTTAAATTGGACCTCCCAGAGAATTCCTCCTGCAGAAAGGGACAAGGCAGGGATGTCCTCTATCCCCGATTTTATTTGCTCTGGCGCTTGAGTCGTTGGTGGCGTGGATCCGTCAAGACCCACTAATATGGGGTATCCCAATAGGTGATGATTGTGAAGACCGTATATCCCTGTATGCGGATGATATCCTGCTGTATGTACAGCGTCTGTGGCAATCAGTAGACAGAATTCTGCTAATATTCCGCATTTGTGGTGATTTCTCTGGCTATCGCATTCATTGAGATAAGTCCTTACTGTTCCCATTGGCAGGGGGCGTCCCCCAATTAACCTCCAGATGCGAAGTACCTGTGGAGTTAGTGGGGTTGAAGTATCTGGGGATACATATAACTATTGGGACTCTCAGCTGGTCGTGGTGAATCTCTGGGCGTTTGGTGATTGGATGGAGCCGGCATATGGCTTAGACAGATTATATATGGGAAACAGGGGGTATAGCTCCCTGCTTCACGGTAAAAAGGGACCCAAGTACCTGCCGACACATACACAGTGACCAAAATATGGTGGGAAGGGGCGAAATACCTGGGCTGGAAAGACAGACTAACAGAGAGGACCTCCCTGTGGACGGGGGACCAATTGGAGGAGGTGAGCAAGTTAAGGGGCTTCACCAAATGGGAACTACTGGGGCTGGAACAATTGGGAGATGTCTGGAGAGGCCGGGCCTTCGTGACATTTCAGGCCCTCCAACAAGAATATGAGATGGGCCAGGGAGAGTGGCTGCACTACCTGCAGCTCGGCCACGCGTTATGGAGACACATCAGGGAAGGGGAGGAACTGGCGGAAGCGTCCCCTCTAAAGGACAGATTGTTGACAGATCCCCTAGTAAAGCAGGCTCTCTCATTAATATATAAAAAAAAATAGTGAATAATGCACCGTACCCCCATGGGATCGTTGCGATCAGCGTGGGAGGGGGGACATAGGCACAATGGAGGATTCAGTTCGGGTGGAGGCCCTCCAGAGCCCAAGAGAAGTTGCAATAAGCTCTCGTTTCCGCTTAATTCAATTGAAGGTCCTACATAGAGTATACTGTTCCCGGGGACTGTTGCACCGACTAGGCAAGGAAGACTCAGACCTATGCCATAGCAGGAGGGCTCATTCTATCATCTTATCTGGGAGTGTCAAGAAACTCCAAAATATTGGGGCAGAGTCAGAGACATTATGTCGCAGGTAACTGGGCTGACGATCCCTATGGAGCCACAATGGTTCCTACTGTGGATAACTGGGGAAGAGGACTGGCCTAGATACACCAAAATATGGCTGGTGCTAAACGCAACTTGACCAGGTGCTGGGGGGCACAGGCACTCACACAAGTAAGGGACTGGCAGACAGACATGGACTGGTGCTGGCTAGCGGAGCGTACAATATACCAAAGTAGGGTATGTCCTAACAAATGGGAAAAAAATCTGGATTCCATGGCGGGGCTTCCCGGGGGTTTTGAACCTGTGAGCCGAGTACGATATCCGTAAGGTAATACCTTCTCAGACAACAAAAAGATAATAATGTAAACAACTGGTCAAAAATCACTCATTGTAATCTGTATCACTGATGTGATGCTACTTTGTGTTGTTGCAATAAAATGATTTAAATTGGGCCTCGCACAGCTTTGTAGGAAACCATTAAAAGTAAGCGTGGACCCAGATAGCCAAGTCTCTTGTTCATAAATTCTAGTATTTTCTTGTCACATTTTGTTCCAACAGTATTTTTCCATCAAACCACTTAGACCATGTATCCATGAAATCATCCCCAGGCTTTCTAAGTTAGAGTATGGTTGAGCAACCCTGGGGATACCATAATACTAACTGAGAGCAAAGAACTCATTGCAAACACAAAACTTAACTTAAAAAAAAAAAATCAAAAATATGGTTAAATGGGTCGCATACAATATCTAAATTAAGATTAACAGCGACAATGATAAAGAATAACCCAGGAACACTGCTATAATTCATCCAGTAAAGTATTATTATAGTATGGCTCGAGATCTTCAACATCCACCACAACAATACATGCATGATTGCAGTACAATTTTTTTTATTTATGAAGAAACATCCAAACTGGAGGCCCTTTTCCACACCCCACTAAAGAAATGAGATTATAGCTTATTTTTCCAAACATTATTTCCCAAAGAGTAATTCGCTGCGCAGTCAATGTCAGCAGTAACTTGAAAGTACTGCCATGGTCACTGATCCAGTTTTATTAAAGATGCAAGAGCATGCAGGTTATCCTAAACTTCCGGTATGAGACAGTCCAATGGGCATTGAGCCTTGTGTGAGTAAAGATGCAAGATACCGATATGGTCAGTAAAATAGTTGATCGCACCAATGATTCTACTCCAGATGTCTGTCAAGCTTAAATGCCACCAAGATTTTTAACAGTGTGCCAGATAATACAATCTTATGTGCTAGCTACCACTTTAACACATAATGTGCACACAAATACAATTAACTTATGTTTGCAATAAATGACAATGTATAGCTTTCCACTACTTAACGGGAATGTGCGGGTGGAACGTAGAATTGTGTCAACAGAGTACAGGACTTTCACTACATAGATATCGGCAGTTTAAAGTATGGCTCCATTTCCCCATTAAACTCAAGAAAACATTATACAAAGTGCTAATAATCAGTCACCACGGCACATTCACTCAAATACAACACCCAGTGCTTCAAATTATCTTCTAGCCTTCAAGTTTAAATGGGGGGCGCGCCTTCCGCTGCACAAGCACCGTAGAAGTTGTAAACACATTAACAGTTGACCACTGCAGGTAGAATATGTATGGCCGTTTGTTTACCCTTTGCTACATGTTGCTTATGTAAAGTACAAAGTTAATAAAGCGATTGTTAAAATGTATGTTAAATTAATTATGTGCTAAGTGCCATAAAATAAAATGTTCTAGAATGGTGGTGTAAACATCCCCACTTCATTTGTTTTATAATGACATTTTGATTAAACCACATCGCACGTCTGCAAGTGCAGATTTGTAATGCATGTACTTGTTAGTGAAGAGTTGTTTTCACAGGCTGAAGTCATGAAAGGCGTGTGGTCGGTGTATATGTTAGAGAACACGTAGCTCGCTTGAGGGTAAGTGTCAAGGTTTGCGTTTATCACCTACTGATTAGTCCGCGGTTTCCGCACTGCTGTGTACCTGCCACCCTGCAAAAGTGAGTGACCCGCAATCCACCTGTTGGGAGCAGTCTTACCTTTAAAGTTCTTTATCACCAGCTTCTTGGCAGATCCAGGCTTGGTGCTGGCGAAGCTGGAGACCGTAGCGGACTTGGTGAGGCCATTGGCATGGTGCCCACCGGGGGACAGGAGAAGGCTCTTGTTCTTCAGCTGCTGGGCGGCGCATGAAGAGGAGGCGACAGAAGGCTCTTCTGCCATTTTCACATCGAGTCCGATAAAGTCCAGCGAATCCTCAAAGCGTAGCCGCTTCTGGATGTGGTTGGCCTGGGGACCGGAGGATCCGGTGTGTCGCGGAGACGAGATGGGATCGCACTCTTCCTTGTCACTGCTGTTGTTGAGCTTCCTCTTCTTAGAGGCGCCGCTGGCCTCAGGCCGGACCTCCGGTACTGGGGGGTGCGGGGTAGAGAGACCTGTGGGAAACATGAACACACACAGAGATAACCAGCCTACTCAGCGTAAGGTGGGCCCGTGGGGGCCAAGGAAGCCTACTGTGTCTCGTTCACTTATCCCCCCATAACATCAGTCATTACAATTACACCCTGCCACTGCCTACACTCAACCAGCTCCCCTCTGCTGCAGGACCCTTGTTATTGTCAATAGAGCCTCAAAGATGGCTACGTTTCCGGTTGCAATGCATTATGGGAGCGGTGTTAGACAACTCCTGATGCCGGGTGAACTGATTGGCTTGTATCACCATTCCCTGTAATAAGACAGATGGTCTTGTGACTACGACAACATATGTACTGTGTGTGCAGGCACTAGCGGTGCCGTCACCCACCGGAAGTGCTCTGGCCCGGTTCTTTCATAATGCTCCTCGCCGCCCCCCTCCTCCGCCTCCCTGTAGCAAGCACGGCAGCTCTGGACTCCCTGTGACTCGCTCTACGCGACGTTACATTCTGATTGGCTGGCGCCGTTTATAACGTCATCAGGCGTGTTTGGTAGCGATGGTATCGCTTCAATTGCCCGCCCCTGCCCTCCTCATGTTATCCGCGTGCTAACTAGCATTTGTTGAACGATAGTTAGAGGGAGGACCCTGCCGATAGAAGGGGCGGGGCTAACTGCACCCAGGTCTTGGGGAGAAGGGCGGAGTCATGTCTACTGAGATGGCACGCTCCAGCCGGATTGTCGCAGGAGGATATATTTGGATTCTATGGCAGGACCGGAGGCTCCGATTATGCTTCTCATTTCTTTGCTTTTATTACACAGCAGCCAATAAAAACCACTTTTTTATTCATGAAACTACAAATCCCATGAGCACTAGGTGCCCTACAACCATAGAGAGTACCCTATATAAGGGCTCGCCGAGGAAGTCACCTCCTCTTTCTTTGCTGCTCCGCAGCCAGTTAAGTGCCTCTTCCCTTACTATTTTATGGATAGTGTATGGGTTGTTAAGGTTTGTGCTTGGAAGGGCGCGAGTGCGCAGTTATTCTGCCTTTACTGTATATTTACCGGTTTCAATACTGATATTTGGCATCGTATTGCTGAACTGTTGTTGTTTTCCCTGACAGACTTGTGGGCGCTCCGGTGAGCGAGCGCGCGTTTTTCGCTGTTTCTGGGAGCGCGAGAGCCTCCCTCTGCCGGGCGCTAGGTACCCGTTGCAGACTTCAGGTGGAGAGGGAGTGCAGGGCGAGGACCGCGCGTCGCTCGATCGCGCGAGTCCTCTTTTCATTTAGACGGAGGGGCTGGACCGCGCATGCGCGGCGGCCATCTTGGATGTTTCCGACGCTGCAATTGATGCGGTCGGAGCGGGAGATTTCCCGTGTTTGTATTATAAAGTGCTGTACCTCCGTGTTTGCCCTGCTGACGCCCGACGCTGTGAGAGGCGGACGGCTGTATAAACTGCATAGGCATTGCCTAGAGAGGTTGGCAAGCCTCCTCCACCACAAAACTTTGTAGGTTTTAACCTTTGCTTGCCTGGGGTTCCTCTCCCCTGATCCCCACATCTGTGGCCAGATACTCCTCCTAGTGCCATAATCTACTGCCAGGCACTGCGGTCCATTCATTATGGCCGACTTCTTCTACGAGGAAGAATACTGTGAGGAGGAGCCGTCCGGCTCCTTGGAATATGACCTCGTTGAGGCTTTGGACGCCGGAGTGCAGCACTCCGTGAATACAGCACTCGTCAAGGCCATTGCGCCTCTCAAGCGCCACTTGAATAAGTATGCCATGCAGCAGGGGTGGATTCCTGCAACTGGCGCTAAACCTCCTACTGGGAACAAGGTGAGGGCTAATCCCCACACGGATGACTTCGCCCGGCTAGCAAAAGCTCTGGCGAACGACCACGCATATACTGCGGTACAGGAGATCTCTGAATCCGTTCAGGAGGAGACTGAGGATTCCTCATCGGATAAACCATCTGAGGACGAAGAAGCTCCCAAACCGGCAAAAAAGGCCAGAAAGGAGCGACACATTGAGGTACCCACCCAACCTAAAGTCCTGACTTTTGACCCGGCGGACATTGTCCACCCGAATTCCACCGCATGGCTTCCGTCGCAGGAAGTGGCGGAGTACGTACAGTCCAACCTTCGTCGTCCCTTCGACAAGGATGTTAGGGCCCGGCTGCGGTCGGAGTGCCCAAGACCGGAATTGGCGGCTAAAGTGGCGGACACGCCAGAAGTGGATCCTACCATGATAACATACTTAAAGAAGTACGCTAAGGATCCCAAGAAGGGCATTGACCGCGCCTGGCGGTCATGCCAAGACAAAATGCTAGACTTAGCCGGCCCGCTTACCAAAATCCTGGAGCTGGGGTATCGCGCAAAAGAGTCCAGATCCATGATTGACCCGGATGATCTCATCGAATGGGCTCAGAGGGCGGTGTGCCAGTTGGGCAACGCCAATTGCGCCATATCAAGTGAGCGTAGACGCTCGATCCTCCTTAAATTAGATCCGAAGCTGGCGGAATTGTCCTCCTCGGAGGCGGGTCCTGTGGCCCAAGGCCTCCTTTTGCCAGCCATTTTTAAAAGAACTAACAAAATTTGTAGCCACCTTCAGTGGTTTAGACAAGGCGCAGGAATCATTAAAGCGTGCCTTCCGCCCGGTTTCGCCAGGGCCGAACGAAACCGGGGCGGTCGTTCGGCCGTGGATATCATCAGGCGCCCCGCGGGACAACAGCACCAGCGAGGGGGTTACCAGGAACATAACGCAGGAAACTCCTCCTTCTACCCCTCTCGGCGCGGCAGGAATCGCTTCCGCAGAGGCCGTGGTGGTGGCTATCAGGGAACCCAGCAAAGTACAGGAAATACAGGTGAGTCTCATTCTGTGTTCAGAAGTGGTGCTGGGGGTCGCATTCAGTTTTTCCTTCCGGCTTGGCAAGCCATCTCTCAGGATGCTTGGGTTTTGGAGACAGTGCAGGGATACAAACTGGAATTGTACGGCACTCCCTCCCAGGTTTCCTTTCCCCGTCCCATTCTTTTTTCCCTTCAAGAGCAAGATTTCATTACAACAGAAGTCTTCGCCCTTCTTCAAAAAGGGGCTATTGTGGTCTCGCAAGCCCACCCTCGAGGTTTCCTCAGTACGGTTTTCCTAGTGGAAAAGAAAGGGGGCGGGTCCAGATTGGTCCTCAATCTGAAAGAGTTCAATGGGTGGATCACCTACCGACATTTCAAAATGGAGGGTATCCACTTGTTACGGGACCTCCTTCAAGAACAAGATTGGATGGTACGGCTCGATTTAAAAGACGCCTATCTGTCAGTTCCCATTTATGCTCCACATCGCAGGTTTCTTCAATTTCTCTGGCAGGGCGTCTACTACGAATACAAGGTCCTTCCCTTCGGACTTTCATCAGCACCTTGGTGCTTCACGAAACTCCTACGTCCAGTCATGGAGTCGTTGCGGGCTCGAGGGGTTCGCTTGATAGTCTACTTAGACGACATCATTATCATGGCCCGTTGCCCTCGTCTGGTACTCAGGCACCTAGAGTGGGCAATAAACTTACTTCAGAGCCTGGGTTTCTTGATAAACCCTCAGAAGTCCATTTTGTCCCCCACGCAATCTATAGAATTCCTGGTGTTTCAGGTCGACTCTCGGAGCTGCCAGCTTCTCCTTCCCGCGCAAAAGATCAGGACAATCAAGAAAGAATTGAGATTGGTTGTCAACAGGCAGACTGTCTCTTTGAGGACAGTGGCCCGTGTTGTGGGTCTGTTAGCCTCCTCGATCCAGGCCATATTTCCGGGACCTCTACATTATCGAGCGCTCCAGCGCTTAAAGATCCACCATCTCCGCAAAGGCCTCGGATATACAGAACTGATTCCTCTTTCCGAGGAGGCGAGGTGGGAGATGGCTTGGTGGTTGGATCACATGGAGTCATGGAATGGCAGAGCCATATTTGGAGCGAGTCCCGAGATAGTGATCGAATCGGACGCCAGCCGCTGGGGCTGGGGAGCCCGCTGCGGTCCGATTTCGACAGGAGGGCGGTGGTCTCCGGAAGAACTCTCGTTGCACATCAACTGCCTGGAACTCCTGGCAGGCTCGTTTGCAATACGCAGTCTTTCTCCCCCGGAAGACGGATTTCTGCATCCTTTGCGGATGGACAACGTATCGGCAGTCCGATACGTGAACAAGCTAGGGGGACGAGATCAAGGATTCTTGCGGAGATTGCCAAGGATTTTTGGCACTATTGCCTACACAACAGGATTTCAGTGGTGGCGGAATATCTCCCGGGGCGCAACAACGAGGTGGCGGATTGGCACTCTCGCTACCTCCGCGATTACAGCGATTGGAGGCTTCACCCTCGTATTTTTCGCTTCCTGAATCAGACATGGGGTCCATGTCAGTTGGACTTGTTCGCATCTCGCCTGAACAAACAACTTCCAACATTTTTCAGTTGGCGTCCAGATCCGGAGGCGTTGGCCTCAGATGCGTTTCTGCAGGTTTGGCCTCCCGACCTTTGTTATGCCTTCCCGCCTTTTGTGATGATACCCAGGGTATTAACGCAGGTCAGACGTCAGAAGTCAGAGCTCCTTCTGGTCACTCCGTTTTGGAGAGCACAAGCTTGGTTCCCAGTAGTTCTGGAGATGTCTTGTGCGGTACCAATTTTACTTCCGCAGAAATGGAACCTGTTGCTGGACCCTCACAAGCAACCCCATCCTTTAGTCTTAGCAGGACAACTCCAGCTGGTAGCATGGCGGGTTTCAGGGATAAATGGGAGATCCCGGGCCTTTCGGAGACGCTACCGCGTTCATTAAGCAGGCTTGGTCAGATAATACCCACAAACGATATTCATCAGCATGGAGCAAATGGTGTAGCTGGTGTGTTCAACGGGATACCGATCCCACTACGGCAAATGTCTCCATGATCATGAATTGCTCGGCTTCACTGGCCTCATCAGGTCTCGCGTACAGAACGGTTAACACCTTCAGATCTGCAATTTCAGCAGGACATGGTCAGATTGATGGCAGACCCGTGGGAGAGCATCCCTTGGTCTGCAAGTTGTTAAGAGGGATTCGGATGGTCAACATTCCATGTCCAAAATATTCAGTCCTGTGGGACGTCACAATGGTTCTACGATATTTAGAGTCCTGGCCGGCTAACAAATATCTATCACGCAAACAAATTTCGGCAAAGTTGGCCATGCTGTTATGTTTGGTCTCTTGCAGGAGAGTGTCCGATATCAGGGCCTTGGATTTGGCGGGTCGCCATTTCTCTCCAGAAGGGGTTACTTTCAATATTTCCAGGCGTACTAAGAGTAATACCACCTCGGTTTCATATCCTTGTTTTCCGCATAACCCAAAATTATGTGTGGTGCAGTGTCTTAAAGCGTATGAGGTAAGTACGGCTGAATTTCAGTACTAATATGCAAGGTCAACTGTTTATTGCGCTACAAAACCGTTTCACCCAGTGACCCCAGCCACTTTAGCTCGTTGGGTCCGGTGGCTCATGAGTGAGGCAGGTATTGATGTTTCTAAGTTTGGGGCCCACTCTGTTCGAGGAGCTATGGCCTCTAAGTCTCATGCGTTGGGAGTAACACTTGCCGATATAATGACGGCAGCTGATTGGTCGACTGAGTCCACCTTTAAATTTTTTTATTATAAACCGATTGTGGATGTGGCATCAGTAGTGGTGGCTAAGCTTTGAACAAGCATAATCGGAGCCTCCGGTCCTGCCATAGAATTAAAAATTTGCGAACAGTCGTGACAAGAATTTTCAATTCTATTAAGGACACGGAGGCGAGGATTGTATCACCATTCCCTGTAATAAGACAGATGGTCTTGTGACTACGACAACATATGTACTGTGTGTGCAGGCACTAGCGGTGCCGTCACCCACCGGAAGTGCTCTGGCCCGGTTCTTTCATAATGCTCCTCGCCGCCCCCCTCCTCCGCCTCCCTGTAGCAAGCACGGCAGCTCTGGACTCCCTGTGACTCGCTCTACGCGACGTTACATTCTGATTGGCTGGCGCCGTTTATAACGTCATCAGGCGTGTTTGGTAGCGATGGTATCGCTTCAATTGCCCGCCCCTGCCCTCCTCATGTTATCCGCGTGCTAACTAGCATTTGTTGAACGATAGTTAGAGGGAGGACCCTGCCGATAGAAGGGGCGGGGCTAACTGCACCCAGGTCTTGGGGAGAAGGGCGGAGTCATGTCTACTGAGATGGCACGCTCCAGCCGGATTGTCGCAGGAGGATATATTTGGATTCTGCGCTGGTGCGAAGGGGGAGTGGTTAGGACCATTCCGTCTTTCCAGCCAATGGTTGTAACCATAGCAGAGGCGTGGCGCATGTTGCCTAGTGTACCTGCCCACCCTCGTCTGCTCTTCAATGGTCAGTTGTGTTGGAAAGCGAGTTACCCCAAATTATTGCTGAGGCTGAAGTTAGCTTCTTATTCGCAGGCTGAAGTTAGCTTCTTATTCGGCCAGCATCTTATTCGCTGGTTGAAGTTAGAATCTTATTCGGCCAGCATCTTATTCGGCCAGCATTTTATTTGCAGGCAACATTTTGTATAAACTACAATCATAAATAATTCAGTTAACTCCATTTTATGGGACTGATAGAGCGCCATGTTCTTGTGAAATTTGTAGGGCTGCATCATAATCACGGATAGCTCGCACCCGCATATATCCCGATATATATCAATGAATGACTAGCAAAATGTAGTTATAACCCAGTTATCAGAATGAATAAAAATGTAATTGTGCTATTTTAATCATGCAATGTAATGCTTAACTGAATCGTGTTAAAATAATGCATAAATGAATCAGCTCATGGGTAATCGAGATGCAGTAGTTTAAACGTGTACCATATTAAGTTGCACTTGTAGTTCACTTTTTGCATATGAAATATAATGAATCAATGCTTATAGACGTGATTAAGATTTGTGTGTTTTAATTGTGTAAAGGCCTGACTGCATATACGCCAGGGAAAGGCCTGTTTGTTCTTATGTTAGCTTATTTTGCAGGCAGAGAAGGTTCTCTTGGAAAGGCTCCCTGGGCACCGATAGTAGATTTAATTAGCACAGTAGAGGGTTTCTGTTGAACGTATCTTCTGTTGCAGGTGCAAGGACACATGCCTCGTTAGAAAAGACTGGCTCTTTGTTTCACAAGTTAGAGCGATGGGAGGCATGGAAATGGGAGTGCAATGGAATTTAGAGATGATACCTTCAGCGGAGAAGGTGCCTGGGACTCAAGGTCATCGCAACCGTCCAGGATGAAGTAACCGTTTCGATGGAAAAGTACAAGAAAGAAGACCTGGCCAAAGAGGCGTGACAAAAGGCGTGTTCAGTTGTATTGGGTTTTGTATTAGGGATAGTGCCCCGAGGGTGGAGGGCAGAGAAGAGGTAGAGGAGAGCAGAGAGGAGGACAGAGAGGGATTTGGTGAAGGAACATCTTAAAATCTGAGCTTAAGTACTAAGTGAGTGCAATTCTTAGGAAGTCTTCACAGCTGACACCTTTAAATTACTCTTGCCTGGGAAATTCGTTAAGTAGGTATGTCACCTAAGTGATAGAGTAGGGACAGCTAATGATTTTATGCTTATTTAGGTAAATGAAGAATAATTTAGAGATTGGAGCAGTTATCGCTTGTCTAATACTTCTGGAGCTAACGATTCTTCTTATTCTGAGTCGGATGAGACTCCTACGTAGGATGCTATTTGTATTAGTGCCCATCTATTTCTTTAACCTCGTGTTGAGGTGCTTGCATGTGCAATTATTCTTGGCTGTAATAAACCCACAAAATTGAATTTGGAGTCAGTGGTCTTTTAAGGTAAACTGGATTCTAAACTTTGTCGTATAACTGAAAAGGATTTTCTTCCCTTCACACTATTCAGCAGGTAAAAAGATCCTGGCGACCTGTAGATTCTTAAAAGAGATAAGATAAGAATCAGCGTTATCAGTTGGTAGCAGAGTAGGATGGTTATCTCTGATAGTAAGGGGAGATCTAGATTAGGATGAGAGATTAGTTGCCCCATAGAACCCAGTGACGGTGATCCAGTGGATCGCAAAACGAGGACGTTGGCGGTCGCTGAGAACTGACGGAGAGTGACGGTGCGGCGGAAGTAGCAGTTCGTGGTAGAGTGAGTATGAAAAGAGTGATGGTTGTTAGATTGCGGTGTTTGCTCGTTGTGTAATGTTTTGCGGAGTTGGAATGAGAGTTGTGTGATTGAGGATCGGACCGTGAGCGCGCGCGGCGCCGAGAGATATTGTGGTGTCGAAGACACCCAGAATAGAGATTGTTGACCAGAGATGGTGGGGATCACGAGACGTCATTGATCAAACCACCAAGGATAGGGACCAAATGTGTGAGTGTGTGAATAACCGACGCTGGTCGTGGGTTGTTGTGTGCAGAATTTAGAACGGTTGAATCCTATCGCGTATTAAAGGCGATTGTCCGGTCGTTTCGCGGACAGACGGTTGCCAGCTTGAGGTCAACAATTTAGAGAGGCTGATCGGTCATTGGAGGACCGACAGTCAGAGAGGTAATTGTTCGGGAGTACGGACCATTGCTTCAGAGTGTGATTGGGACACGTGTGAACAAGAACGAGAGAATTAGCAAAAAAGGGGAACTGCTGCGAGCGGAGGAAGAGTGACGTCAGACAGTGCCGCGCTGCGATAGGCCGGTTGGTGTGAGCCGCGCTGGCATTGGTGGATTGAACCAGGAAGCGAAAACAAAATATTCGGTGCGAACAGATAGCTGCTTTACCATGAAATGTTTTAAAGTTTTACGAGAACTATGCAGAGGTGACAGACATGTGGTTACTCGGGGTGGAGAGGAAGCTCCTCCCGAGGATACGCCGGCACATTATATGGCTACGAATGTAGGATTGCATACCATAATTTGGCTGGAGAACTGGCATAAAATGACAGAAGGGGAAGGAGAATTGACTTCCCCACGCTATGGCACTTTCAGGTTAGAGGTATTGTACCAGCTAAAAACTATAATGGCTTCTTTACGACCACTGCCTAGACCGACACAGTTCGAGGCGATACATGCATGGATTAGGGCAGCGTATGACAGGAAAAGAGATAAGAGCCAGGAAAGGGTGAAGAAATCGATCAGGGCCTTTCAGGATGCGCGGTGGGATGCACTGGAGAAAAGGTGGAGAGTGGAAACGATCGAAGGAGATAGGTTGTACCCACTGTTAATAAAAGGTGGGAAGATAACAAGGATTGAAGAGGAAGACAGTGATACCGATGACAGTCTCTTAGATAGGTTGCTGGCAGAGAGACCACCTCCATTTAATCCAGATTTAGAAGAGGGAAAATCAACATCAGCGGTAGAAATTGGTGAGATGCAGAATCAGACTAACATGAGGGTAGTGGGAAGAATTTCCACAGGAACAGAGGGAGCGGCAACACAGCCTTCGATAGGGAATACCCGATTACCGGACTCCCTGACAGTACCGGTTACCATTGGCCCTATAGTACCGGTATATGACCCAGACCGAGTGAGAGAAGGAAGTTCAGTACAGACGAGAGGAGAAGAAAGAACCAGCGCTAGTGAGAATGGGTTCGGAGTACAAGTGATTCACTTCCCAAAACCATTAGACACAAGTACGCCATTACCAGCCACTGTAGACTCCTCTTTTAGACAGGAGGATGAGAGACCAGTCAGACCAGGATCTTTACACGAATCTAAGTCAGCTTTGAGGATGTGGACACCCACAGTAAGGAACCAAAGTGATAGAATGCCAGGTGATAGGGAACGAGAAATTTCCTTACCCAGATCAAGCTTTAGGAATACGATAGGAGAGAGTAAGTCACAAGAACAAAGTGGCGACTATGATGAGCAGAATGGCGCAGCTTGTCGAGAAATACTAAGGAGTGCAGTACAGGCAAGGTTGCTGGACGTAGTAAGGTTAAAAGCAGAAGTAGACGAAATGATTAGCGGAAGTCTACCTTTGGAAAGAATAGAAATTTATGGGTCAGATGAGCTGCTTTTCATAGCAAAAGATGTAACTCGGAAAGCAAGGATAGCACATGAGAAATTGACGGCATTGGCCAGGAGATATGAGGTAGACTTGAATAAAACAAAAACATTGCAAGGACCACATAGGTTGCAATATAGTGATCAGGAATTAGAGGAGAAAAGGATCACAGGATTAAGGACGCACACCAAAGATCTGATTGTAGGGATGCGCATATGGAATTTGTTGGACAAATGGGAGGAGAGGTGGTCAAAGAAGAAAATAGCCAAGAGAATTGAGGGAGAAACGCCGCCTCCGGGGGCGGGGGGGGCGACGGGCGTTGGAAACTTTCCTCTACGGGAAGTACAGAACGGAGGGTACGTATATGTGCCGTGGAGTAGAGGTGACTTGGCTGCGTTTACAAATGATTTTCCTCGGCTGAGGGAGAAACCCGTAGAGTGGTATAAACAGGTTGAGCGGTTTGTTAAAATTTCGAAGGTGCTGTGGACTGATTTGAACACCTTGTTTGACATAGTGGTGCCGGGAGATTTGTGGACAGCTTGTAAAATCGCCGTTGAGTGGCCGACTGTTGAACCTGAAAGAGATGCTGTCACGAATGGTCCGTCACCCCTTGTTATGAAAAAGTTCGAGCAGATGATTACATGGTTGAAACTGAAGATTTCGCCTCAAGATATAGATTGGGTTAAGATAGACCGAACTGTGCAGGAACCTAAAGAGACGGTGCACGAATATTATGAGAGACTCTTTGCAAGCTTTTAAACAGTATAGTGGATTAGATGCATTAGACCCCAAGGATATGGGACAGTTTGTCTCAAAGTTTGTGCTGGGTCTGAGACCAGAAGTCAGCCTCATGATACAGCACCATTTGAACTGTTGGCAGAACAAGCCGGTAGATGAAATCTTGCGGTATGCGAGGTATTGTAGTGATGAAGTGGACTCGAAGCATCGGAAGCTAAAGGACAAATTGATGCTCGTTCAGATGCAGACAGCTCAGGTCCAGCCTAATGGAGGGACCTTAGGAAGAAGACAGGGAAATTACCAAGGGAACCAGAATGGGCAAGGTCAGGGAAAGGGGAAACCCATAGATCCCAAGACGGGGGTGGATGTGGCGACACTGAAGAAGACCACTGCGTGTCTTTTTTGTCACCAGATCGGGCATTGGAAGCACGAGTGCCCTTTTAACCCAGCCAACCAAGTGCAGCAGGAGGCGGAAGGGGTTCAGGCACCCGTGACGGAGATAGTCAATACTGTAATGAGGCCCAGATCGATGAAAGGGGGGGCCCATAACCAACAAGTACAGGTCCCACAACCACCGAGGATTCCGCACAACATACGAACTTATCAGCAAATGCCCCTTTTTGAAGGGTATGATGAGTATAGCCCCGACCCGTTATCCTGACGGTGCCTGAGGGGGGAGGAAGACTGCACTCTTGGAGCAGTCTTGGAGGTAGACCAGAGGGGACCTTTTGTGGAGGCAGACATTGATGGTCATCCTGCCACCCTTTTGGTTGACACTGGTGCTACCCGGTCTACTGTAAGATCAGCAGTAGTCCCCAACCTATCCCTCTCGGGACAATCGATCCAAGTTGTTGGAGTGGCGAACAAAAGAATAAACAGCCCGCTGACCGAACCAATTCCAGTAAGGATAGGCTCCTTCCAAACTAGACATCAGTTTGTGGTGTGCGATACTAGTCCAGTTTGTCTTCTGGGAAGAGACCTGTTATGTAAATTAAACTGTACGATTTATTGCACGCCTAAGGGAGTGGAGGTTCAGACGAGGGATGATGATGCTACTTTTAAAGTTGCTAATCAGCATCTGTGTATAGACTTGTATCCAATGGTGACAGTGGAGGAACTTCCACCGGATTTGAGAGATACCGTGTCACGTGAGGTATGGGACTTCACAGGAGAAGAGATAGGACTAATTAAAGGAGTTGAACCTGTGCAGATTCAGGTGAAACAGAATGTTGAGTTCCCTAGAACGCCTCAGTACAATCTGTCGCCCGAAACGATCGCAGGGATTAAACCTGTAATCAAAACTTTCATAAAGAAAGGCATTCTGAAGGAGATTAGAGGTACCCCTGTAATTCACCTATTATGGGACTACAGAAACCGAGCTGGAAATTCAGGATCGTGCAAGACCTGCGAAAGACCTGCGAAAGGTCAACACAATAGTTGTCCCTTGTTGCCCAGTGGTACCGAATCCATCAGTGATACTGTTTCAGATCCCATGTGAAGCCAAGTGGTTTACTGTCATTGATTTGTGTCAAGCATTCTTCTCGATACTGCTCCATGAGGAAAGCCAATTTCTTTTTGCATTCCGGCTGGAAAATCGTGTGTTAACATGGTGTCGTATCCCTCAAGGGTATACAGAAAGTCCATCGATCTTTAACCAGATCCTGAAAAAGAATCTTGAGAGTCTCGTATTGCCGCAGAACTCAGTTCTTGTGCAATACATAGACGATCTCCTTGTTGCCTCAGAAACAGAAGATGCTTGCAGGATAGACACGGTAGCCCTGTTGAACCACTTAGCAGAGAACGGGCACAAGGTGTCTCCAAATAAGTTGCAGTACTGTTTGAATGCGGTACAGTACTTGGGACACAGATTAGAAAAAGGCAAGAGGAAGGTGTCACCAGACCGAATTGAGGCAATAATGAATATGGCAGTGCCTACCACACAGAGAGAAGTCAGGATGTTTTTGGGAATGGTCGGCTATTGTCGGCAGTGGATACCTAGTTTTTCCTTGAGAGCAAAACCTTTACAGAGGCTTACGCACAAGGATGTGAGTGAGCCGGTACCATGGGACGAGGAGTGCTTGATGTCATTCCTAAAACTGAGAGAGGAGTTGTGTAGTGCCCCTGCTCTGGGAATGCCTGATTACAACAAGGCCTTTTCACTGTTCTGTTGTGAGAGAGAAGGATGTGCATTAGCAGTTTTAGCTCAGAACCATGGAGGAGTCCGTAGACCAGTTGCCTACTTTTCAGCTACTCTAGATCCAGTAGCTTCTGCGTTGCCCGGATGTCTAAGATCCGTTGCTGCAACAGGTGTCAGCATTGAAAGATGTGAAAGTATTGTAATGGGTCATCCTTTGACTGTATATGTGCCGCACTCGGTTGAATTATTGATGACCAGGACTAAGACTCAGCACCTAACGAATAACAGGTTAACAAGGTATGAGCAAGTCATACTCGCCGCAGAAAATGTGACTCTGAAAAGGTGCTCTGTCTTAAACCCTGCGACATTGATGCCCATACCGAATGAGGATGATGAAGATTGTGCGGACTATGATTGTCTTGACGTGACTGAACTTTGCACCAAACCAAGACCTGACATTGTCGATGAACCATTGACTGACCCAGATGAAATTTTCTTTGTCGATGGTTCATGCCTAAGAGACAGTGTTGGCCAACTAAGAGCAGCGTTTGCTGTATGTACCATTTCAGGAGTGGTTGAGGCGGCCTGCCTAGAAGGAGTACGCTCCGCGCAGGTAGCTGAAATCATTGCTTTGACTCGTGCCTGTTTGGCCGCTGATCAAATTCGAATCACGATTTATACGGACAGTCAATATGGGTTTGGTGTAGTTCATGACTTCGGACAGCTGTGGTCCCAGAGGGGATTTTTGACATCATCTGGCTCACCCATTAGGAATGGAGAACATGTAAGACAACTGTTAGATGCATTGCAATGTCCGAAGGAAATCGCTGTTGTAAAATGCACTGCACACGGGAAGGGGGAGGATTTTGTGTCTTTAGGAAATAATTACGTGGACGAAGTTGCCCGCTACTGTGCAGAACAGGGATGCATATTTACAGAGGGTTACACAGGAGAGAGCCAAGAAAGAACCGAACTCAACATGATGTTGGCCATGGCAGACACTTGGGAGGAGCTCAAGCGACTGCAGGATGAAGTTTCGGATCAGGAACGGAACGGAACGGATGGATCAAAGCAGGGTGCGAAAGAGGGGATGTGGATGTTTGGGTCTCCAGTGATGGGAGAGCTGTACTACCAGAAAACCTGCTGAGTCCGATGGCGAGACTGATACATGGACCGGTACACCTTGGTAGAGATGCAATGATGCGTGTGTTTAGGCAGACGTGGTATAATCCACGATTTCATGCAATGGCTGAAACTGTTTGTCAGAGGTGTGTCACGTGTCAGCAGATGAATGCTGGAAAGAAAACAGTAGTTACCTTAAGTCACATTGGGAGGTCAGGAGGGCCCTTCAATAGGATACAGTTAGACTTCGTGGAAATGCCTAAGTGCAATGGATTGAGATACATCTTGGTGCTGGTATGTGTATTCTCACGGTGGGTGGAGGCTTACCCAACACGTAGGTGTGACACTCTCACAGTGGCTAAGTTATTGTTGAGGGAGCTCATCCCGAGATTCGGGATCCCAACCTCTTTGGAATCAGATAGAGGAAGACACTTTCACAGGTGAAATCATGAAGTTACTCTGTGCCGCATTGAATGTTGATCAGAGACTCCATTGCAGTTACCGACCAGAGGCTTCTGGGATGGTGGAACAGGTCAATGGAACTTTGAAAGCCCGGATGGCAAAAATGTGTTCATCAACGTCCCTGAAATGGCCTGACGCTTTGCCGCTCGTACTAATGAGCATGCGAAGTGTCCCAGATAGGAGGACCGGATTGTCCCCCACGAGATATTAATGGGGAGGGCAATGCGGTTGCCAGCAGTACCAGCTACAGCCTTGATTAACATCACTGATGACTTGATTCTCGATTACTGTAAAGGACTATCTGATGTGGTCCGTTCTGTGTCCCAGCAGGTGCAAGCTGCAGCTGTTCCGGCCTCGAGTGATCTGTGCCACGACCTGTGTCCCGGCGACTGGGTGCTTGTCCGAAAGCACGTAAGGAAGAGCTGTTTGGATGTTCGCTGGCGAGGTCCGTTCCAGGTGATACTGGTAACGAATACAGCAGTGAAGTGTGGAGGATTGCCAAACTAGGTACATGCCTCCCATACCCGCAGAGTTTCAGCACCCTTGGAAGAAACAGCTCCTCTCGTAGATGAAAATCCAGCTGATGTGGCAGGGCCACATGAGAGGACAAGTCAAGCTGTAAGGGTCGCTGACACAGCTGGTGGTGCACCAGAACAAGCTGAAGGGGGTTTCGACAACCCGAACAGTGACTCTGACTCAGAAGACAGAGGTGGTGCAGTGGGTGGAGTAGAGTCAGATTCAGCAGTAGGGGGAAATGGTGCACTGGGTATAGAAGAGGAAGGCCGAAGGACGACCAGAACCAAGGAAGGTTGGCCTGAAAGACAGAGGCGACTGAATCTGAGGTTGGCACCTGAAAGAGATCTTGCTCCAGTGTCTGAAGTCTCTGAGACGGAAACAAGTGACGAAGAACAGACTCCAGAGGGCAGGCGAAGGTCAAAAAGAACAAGAGTACCTTGCCGGAGATACTCTACCCCTGAGTGGACTTACACAGTGACTGATGCAGGGGGTAGTGAGTACGGGGAGACTGAGGTCTGTGCAGGTGGTCAGAAAGAGCCCGAATGTGGTGGTGAAGGTGGTGCTGTTGTTGCCAGGGCTCGAAGTCGAAGGAATACTGACCCTCACCGTTCCGAATCCCCCGCTTCTGAGTAAAGTCCGACAATTGGTTTTGCATCGACTCGAATTTCCGTCATTTGGGTTTGAGCCGTCTTCACACGAAATAGTAATCCTGCGTCTTGAACTTTTGTATCACGTTCTGGAAGTGCTTACTAATGAGCTTATAGTGGATGAAATATAACCTGTTGTAAATAAAAAGTCTAAAGAAAGAAGATAACCTAGATCCGAGTGGAAGAAGAACAAACTTAGGGACTTTCCACAGAAGAGGAACGAAAACCTAGGGAAGTCTTTTTCTGGACTATGTAAATAAGAGACTGTTGTTGAAAGGGGATTTCCAGAGGTCTCAAGTGCTGCTTGAATTGGTTAAGCAAGTCACGAGTGGAAGAACAAAGACTGTTGAGTGTTCATTGCTGAAACCAAGAACTTTTTGAGAACTTTCAAAATCATGGAGGTTGGAGATCCAAATCGTAGATCTAAAATGATTGTAGGCATACTCATAGGTGTTGTGATATTTTCTATAATCGTAGTAATTGTAGTCTCATATACATTTCCACATGAGCTAGCAGTGCAGGGGGTGCCAGGGACTCCTACGCCTACTACACCTAGCCAAAAAGAGGTAACCATAGGAGCTAACAAGGCTTTGCTGATAGAAGAAAGTCGTAGATTTGTCTAGAAGTGATTTCAAGCTTAATGCTTACGCCAAGCTGCTATACGAGTATGTGGATGCGATGGATGCGAAAGATTGTTATGTGTGTATGCAGTTGCCTGCTTCAGTGGATGAGGGTATTAGATATCACCATCTTCCACTGACATATGGAATTTCATGTAGCCTGTTACTAGTCTATTCTATGAAAGAGATCAGTTTGAGTATTTCTTTTCCAATTACGATGCAGTGCTTCCTGAAGTTCCCGCTTATAAACATTTGAATAAGTATGATTATTATAAGTCGGAGGATAGACTTAGGAAGTTCTTCATACCGTCTTTGGAACTGGACACAGCATATGCCCACCGACATAATTTGACGTGTTCATTGTCAGATGTAGAGCAAAGGTTCGTAGATCAGGTAGAAGATAGGTATAGAAAACTGACGCAGACACGAGATACGAGATACAGGGCATAGTAAGGTGGATTGGACAGAGGAGGAAAAATTGCACAGGACAAAGGGAAGCTATGGTCCTATAGCTTTGGACAAGGAACAAAGGGGAAAGTTGTGTGTGAGACGATATCAGACCTACTATGAAAAGGTTCCCGTGGGACAGAGTACGTGTGACCATGTTTTTACGATGGCAGATGTGGCTAAGAATTTTCTCCAAGGTCCTGTACAAGTGATACCTACTGTGTATTTTGTGTGTGGAAGGAATGCATATGTGAGATTGCCTGCGAACTGGTATGGTACATGTTACTTGGGAATAATTTTTCCAAAGATTTATCATACTGAGGATTTGGAACTTTTGGAAGGAGGAAAGCATTCAAGAGTGAGAAGAGGTGCAAGTGCAGGGGTTGTAGTGGGAGATATCTTTGGAGCCATGATACCAAGTTTGGGAGTGATCTTGAATGATGTGAAGATTCGGAGACTGGCGACTGTGATAGACGAACTATCGATGAACACAGCAAAATCGTTGGTACTGGTGGAAGGGGAGATGTTGTCGATAAGGACAATGGTTTTGCAGAACCGCCTTGCTTTGGATGTCTTACTGGCAAAAGAGGGCGGAGTCTGTAAATTATTGAGGGTTCAAGAGTGCTGTACTTATATACCAGACCACAGCAAGGATCTGGAGAAATATATAAGTAACATCACTACTATTCACACGAAGATAGCGGACTTGACTGAAGAGGGAGCTTGGGAAAAAGTTGGAAAAGGGTTTGGTCAAGTGGGAAGCTGGTTTGCGAATTTGGGAAAGGGATTCCTTGGCTATGTTCTGAGACCTCTCCTGATCATGGTGGTTTGTGTGGTTTGCCTGTGGGGTCTGATCAAAGCTTACAAGTGGTATCGAGCAGGCCGAGTTGAGAGAGCTCTGAGAGAAAATGAGACGAGAATGGCCAGACTGCAGGACAGTCAATATCAGAGACTCAAGAGAATGGAGAATCACAGACCAGGGAGAATGGCAATGAGTTCTGTTTAGGTCGGTTCTTTCTCCAAGGGAGTTGAATAAAATGTGATGACAGGAGTCATCAAAGGTGGGAACTGATAGAGCGCCATGTTCTTGTGAAATTTGTAGGGGTGCATCATAATCACGGATAGCTCGCACCCGCATATATCCCGATATATATCAACGAATAACTAGCAAAATGTAGTTATAACCCAGTTATCAGAATGAATAACAATGTAATTGTGCTATTTTAATCATGCAATGTAATGCTTAACTGAATCGTGTTAAAATAATGCATAAATGAATCAGCCCATGGGTAATCGAGATGCAGTAGTTTAAACGTGTACCATATTAAGTTGCACTTGTAGTTCACTTTTTGCATATGAAATATAATGAACCAATGCTTATAGACGTGATTAAGATTTGTGTGTTTTAATTGTGTAAAGGCCTGACTGCATATACGCCAGGGAAAGGCCTGTTTGTTCTTATGTTAGCTTATTTTGCAGGCAGAGAAGGTTCTCTTGGAAAGGCTCTCTGGGCACCGATAGTAGATTTAATTAGCACAGTAGAGGGTTTCTGTTGAACGTATCTTCTGTTGCAGGTGCAAGGACACATGCCTCGTTAGAAAAGACTGGCTCTTTGTTTCACAAGTTATAGTGATGGGAGGCATGGAAATGGGAGAGCAATGGAATTTAGGGATGATACCTTCAGCGGAGAAGGTGCCTGGGACTCAAGGTCATCGCAACCGTCCAGGATGAAGTAACTGTTTCGATGGAAAAGTACAAGAAAGAAGACCTGGCCAAAGAGGCGTGACAAAAGGCGTGTTCAGTTGTATTGGGTTTTGTATTAGGGATAGTGCCCCGAGGGTGGAGGGCAGAGAAGAGGTAGAGGAGAGCAGAGAGGAGGACAGAGAGGGATTTGGTGAAGGAACATCTTAAAATCTGAACTTAAGTACTAAGTGAGTGCACTTCTTAGGAAGTCTTCACAGCTGACACCTTTAAATTACTCTTGCCTGGGAAATTCGTTAAGTAGGTATGTCACCTAAGTGATAGAGTAGGGACAGCTAATGGTTTTATGCTTATTTAGGTAAATGAAGAATAATTTAGAGATTGGAGCAGTTATCGCTTGTCTAATACTTCTGGAGCTAACGATTCTTCTTATTCTGAGTCGGATGAGACTCCTACGTAGGATGCTATTTGTATTAGTGCCCATCTATTTAACCTCGTGTTGAGGTGCTTGCATGTGCAATTATTCTTGGCTGTAATAAACCCACAAAATTGAATTTGGAGTCAGTGGTCTTTTAAGTTAAACTGGATTCTAAACTTTGTCGTATAACTGAAAAGGATTTTCTTCCCTTCACACTATTTAGGTAAAAAGATCCTGGCGACCTGTAGATTCTTAAAAGAGATAAGATAAGAATCAGCGTTATCAGGACTCTGCATTGCCATACAGTGAATATGTTGTTTTTCAAATACAACACATACCACTATTATGTCTATTAGGATTTAGTCTAGCACCTTTCCACCAAAACATGGCACAACTTTGCCCCCATCACAATTTAAGCAATGGAGCACTCCTTTTTAGGTCTCGCCTGAGCCAGCGCATGCGCTGCTCTGGCGAGAGTTTTAGTAAGCTGGTTTTGGAAGTGCAAACAGCAGTGGCTTTTGCTGGCGACCAGCTTGCGTTCACGCGAGCGTGCACGTGCGATCAGGCGCCATATGGCTTCACTCGCCCTCTGGCTTCCCTCGCGATTACTTTCACTTTCGCGGCCGTGTCAGTTTCACGGCCGCGCGGCCAATGCTTGTTGTTTCTTTCTAATCAGGCAATCCTTAAGAGTGCATGTCTTTGTAGGCTCTGTCTACCCCTCTTAAACCTTCCCACCCCTCTCCTTCTTTGTTTATGTTGAGACGGAGCAGTCGTTGAAGGAAGTCTGGTGCTGCTGAATGATTTGTGCTGCCGATGTTTATTACCGCATTTTAGTATATTTTTACATACTTTGAGACTTAGTTTTGCATTTTGGTGAATCGATGTCACTGAAAAATGTACACCAATAAACATGTTTTGTGTATAAAGAGCCCTCCAACCCCACACTTTCATTTCATTGATGTCACTGAAAATACTTCACCAGTGAACGTGTTTTGTGTATAAAGAGCCGTCCTATCCGACACTTTCATTTATCCACTGCCACGTGCATAACGCCCACGGGAGGAAGCGTCAGTCCCTCAATGCTTCCCTCTCTTGATAATGCTGAATGAAACCTCTCTCTTCTAGGTATATATCGGGAATGGGATCTCTGGGAGAAGCTACCCTTGCTGCTCAGAGTTCCCTAGTCCTAGGACATGACCCATGCAGACACAGGCTCTTTCTGTTGCCTCAAAGAAGCAATTTGATTGCTGCCGCCAATGGACTATTTGCATGGCTGAGCCGCGAGGGGCAGTCAAGGAAGACAATTAATGTGTTTTTTTCTGTGTGGATATGTTTTAATTTGTATTTTCGTTTTGGAACATTAGCAAACTGTTATCTTCTGATCTGTAAACAGTCCGCAAAAAAGGCATCTGGTTTATCTTTACAGCCCACGTCCCCTACCTCCCTGTTAGCTGCCGCAGCTCCCTCGTTTGTCTTCTTAATTAATCTTTACAGCCCCCACCCAGCTCCTCCCATGCACCCCGCCCCCTCTTGCATTCCTATAGATGACATGCTAGTTTCAGAACAGACTGCTGAAAACGAAGGCAACCTTACAACTTCAGAAAACAAGCATTGGCATAGCCAATAGGTCTCGCCTTTGGGACCTTATAAGTGTTTAGCCATGCAACAGTTGATGTTGTTGCACCAAGGATATTGTGCTGTATAACTAAACACTTATAAGGTCCCAAAGGCGAGACCTATTGGCTATGCCAATGCTTGTTAGTACCTGTATGCAAGTTGTCTGAGCTGATAATTTTTTGTGGCACCCTATGGGTCGCCTTGACCTCAAAGCATCCCTAAGCCGTTATATTCTAATAAGTAATCATACTTTCCCTATAGGAAATTCACATTGGATCACAATCATTTTAAAAACAATACATCCCCCTACAAGCTCCATAGGGACTGCACTGAGCCAAGCAATGTTACCACCTGTGCCCACTGTGCCACCCTCAAGCCAAGGCATTCATATAGAGTTATTGACGAATAATTAACCATCATTTCTCCCATCAAGATCAACTTGGCTCATCAATGTTCATATTGATCCTATCACAGGGAGCTCCTGTCTACACTACCTATATGTAAATTGCCTGAGCCGAGCAAAATTTCTCACAACAGGTGGCACCAAACTGGTTGCTCTTGCCTCAATGCATTTCTTTTTGATTTACATCCAAATAAGTAATTGTGGTTCTCTTATCAGAAAAACATATTGGCTCACAAATATGTATTTTGTTTTTCAAACACACCACATCCCCTACTAGGTCCATAAGGATTTAGCCTGAGCCAAGCAACATTTCCACCAAAACATGGGCACACTGTGCCACCCACCAGTCAATACATTCCTATACAGCTATATGGGAATAAGAAACCATCCTTTCTCCCATGAAGATCAACTTGGCTCACCAATTTTCATATCGATCCTAATGAAGGAAGCTCCCCTCTACACGTCTGATATGTAAATTGCCTAAGCCGAGCAAAATTTGTCACAACAGGTGGCACCAAACTGGTTGCCCTCACCTCAATGCATTCCTATATAGTTACATGCAAATAAGTAATTGTGATTCTCTTACAGGAAAAACACATTCTCTCACAAATATGTATTTTGTTTTTCAAACATTCCACATCCCCCTACAAGCTCCACAAGGATTTAGCCAGAGCCAAGCAACGTTTCACCTGTGCCCAGTGTGCTACTTTCCAGCCAGTGCGTTCCTATGGAGTTATAAACGAATAAGTAACCATCCTTTCTCCCATGAAGATCAACTTGGCTCACCCATTTTCATACTGATCCTAACAAAGAGAGAACCCCTCTGCACTTCTGATATGTAAATTGCCTGAGCCGAGCAAAATTTGTCACAACAGGTGGCACCAAAAAGAGTGCCCTCACTTCAATGCATTCCTATATAGTTACATGCGAATAAGTAATTGTTGTTCTCTTACTGGAAAAACACATTGGCTCACAAACATGTATTTTGTTTTTCATACACACCACATTCCCCTACAACCTGCATAAGGATTTAGCCTGAGCCAAGCAAAATTTCCACCTGTGCCCACTGTGCCACTTTCAAGCCAAAGCGTTCCTGTGGAGTTACAAACGAATAAGTAACCATCCTTTCTCCCATGAAGATCAACTTGGCTCACCCATTTGCATACTGATCCTAATAAAGAGAGCACCCCTCTACACTACCTATATATCAATTTCCTGAGTCGAGCAAAATTTCTCACAACAGGTGGCACCAAACTGGGTGCCCTCACCTCAATGTATTCCTATGCAGTTATGACTGAATAGGCAATTGCAGTTCCCTTATAGGAAAATCACATTGGCTCACAAATATGTATTTTCTTTTCACGCATACTGCATCACCCTATCAGATCCATAAGGATTTAGCCTGAGCCAAGTAATATTTCCACCAAAACATGGGCCCTCTGTGCCACCCACCTGCCAATACATTACTATAGAGCTATATGCGAATAAGAAACCATTCTTTCTCCCATGAAGATCAACTTGGCTCACCAATTTTCATATTGATCCTAATAAAGGAAGCTCCCCTCTACACTTCTGATATGTAAATTGTCTGAGCCGAGCAAAATTTGTCACAACAGGTGGCACCAAACTGTTTTCCCTCACCTCAATGCATTCCTATATAGTTACATGCAAATAAGTAATTGTGGTTCTCTTATAGGAAAAACACATTGGCTCACAAATATGTATTTTGCTTTTCAAACATACCACATCCCCCTACAAGCTCCATAAGGATTTAGCCTGAGCCAAGCAACGGTTCCACTTGTGCCCACTGTGCCACTTTCAAGCCAATGCGTTCCTATGGAGTTATAACCGAATAAGTAACCATCCTTTCTCCCATGAAGATCAACTTGGCTCACCCATTTTCATACTGATCCTAATAAAGAGAGAACCCCTCTACACTACCTATAGGTCAATTCCTTGAGCTGAGCAAAATTGCTCACAACAGGTGGCACCAAACGGGGTGCCCTCACCTCAATGTATTCCTATGCAGTTATGTCAGAATAGGCAATTGCAGTTCCCTTATAGAAAAATCACATTGGCTCACAAATATGTATTTTCTTTTCTAGCATACTGCATCACCCTATAAGATCCATAAGGATTAAGCCTGAGCCATGTAATATTTCCACTAAAACATGGGCCCACTGTGCCACCCACCTGCCAATACATTCCTATAGAGCTATATGCGAATAACAAACCATTATTTCTTCCATGAAGATCAACTTGGCTTACCAATTTTCATATTGATCCTAATAAAGGAAGCTCCCCTCTACACTTCTGATATGTAAATAGCCTGAGCCGAGCAAAACTTCTCACAACAAGTGGCACCAAAATGGTTGCCCTCACCTCAATGCATTCCTATATAGTCACATGCGAATAAGTAATTGGGGTTCTCTTATAGGAAGAACACATTGGCTCATAAATATGTATTTTGTTTTTCAAACATACCACATCCCCCTACAAGTTCCATAAGAATTTAGCCTGAGACAAGCAACGGTTCCACTTGTGTCCACTGTGCAACTTTCAAGCCAATGCGTTCCTATGGAGTTATAGACGAATAAGTAACCATCCTTTCTCCCATGAAGATCAACTTGGCACAACAATTTTCATATTGATCCTAATAAAGGAAGCTCCCCATTACACTTCTGATATGTAAATTGCCTGAGCCGAGCAACATTTGTCACAACAGGTGGCACCAAACTGGTTGCCCTCACGTCAATACATTCCTATATAGTTACATGCAAATAAGTAATTGTGGTTCTCTTATAGGAAAAACACATTGGCTCATAAATATGTATTTTGCTTTTCAAACATACCACATCCCCCTACAAGCTCCATAAGGATTCAGCCTGAGCCAAGCAACGGTTCCACTTGTGCCCACTGTGCCACTTTCAAGCCAATGCGTTCCTATGGATTATAGACAAATAAGTAACCATCCTTTCTCCCATGAAGATCAACTTGGCTCACCAATTTTCATATTGATCCTAATAAAGGAAGCTCCCCTCTTCACTTCTGATATGTAAATTGCCTGAGCCGAGGAAAATTTGTCACAACCGGTGGCAATAAAAAGTGTGCCCTAGCCTCAATGCATTCCTATATAGTTACATACAAATATGTAATTGTGGTTCTCTTATAGGAAAAACACATTGGCTCACAAATATATATTTTGTGTTTCAAACATACCATATCCACCTACAAGCTCCATAAGGATTTAGCCTGAGCCAAGCAACGGTTCCACTTGTGCCCACTAAGCCACTTTCAAGCCAATGCATTCCTATGGAGTTATAAACGAATAAGTAACCATCATTTCTCCCATGAAGATCAACTTGGCTCACCCATTTTCATACTGATCCTAATAAAGAGAGCACCCCTCTACACTACCTATATGTCAATTCCCTGAGCCAAGCAAAATTTCTCAAAACAGGGGGCCCCAAACGGGGTGCCCTCACTTCAATGTATTCCTATGCAGTTATGTCTGAATAGGCAATTGCAGTTCCCTTATAGGAAAATCACATTGGCTCACAAATATGTATTTTCTTTTAAAGCATACTGCATCACCCTATAAGATCCATAAGGATTTAGCCTGAGCCAAGTAATATTTCCACTAAAACATGGGCCCACTGTGCCGCCCACCTGCCAATACATTACTATAGAGCTATATGTGAATAAGAAACCATTCTTTCTCCCATGAAGATCAACTTGGCTCACCAATTTTCATATTGATCCTAATAAAGGAAGCTCCCCTCTACACTTCTGATATGTAAATTGTCTGAGGCGAGCAAAATTTGTCACAACAGGTGGCACCATACTGGTTGCCCTCACCTCAATGCATTCCTTATAGTTACATGCAAATAAGTAATTGTGGTTCTCTTATAGGAAAAACACATTGGCTCACAAATATGTATTTTGCTTTTCAAACATACCACATCCCCCTACAAGCTCCATAAGGATTTAGCATGAGCCAAGCAACGGTTCCACTTGTGCCCACTGTGCCACTTTCAAGCCAATGCGTTCCTATGGAGTTATAACCGAATAAGTAACCATCCTTTCTCTCATGAAGATCAACTTGGCTCACCCATTTTCATACTGATCCTAATAAAGAGAGAACCCCTCTACACTACCTATAGGTCAATTCCTTGAGCTGAGCAAAATTGCTCACAACAGGTGGCACCAAACGGGTGCCCTCACCTCAATGTATTCCTATGCAGTTATGTCAGAATAGGCAATTGCAGTTCCCTTATAGAAAAATCACATTGGCTCACAAATATGTATTTTCTTTTCTAGCATACTGCATCACCCTATAAGATCCATAAGGATTAAGCCTGAGCCATGTAATATTTCCACTAAAACATGGGCCCACTGTGCCACCCACCTGCCAATACATTCCTATAGAGCTATATGCGAATAACAAACCATTATTTCTTCCATGAAGATCAACTTGGCTTACCAATTTTCATATTGATCCTAATAAAGGAAGCTCCCCTCTACACTTCTGATATGTAAATAGCCTGAGCCGAGGAAAACTTCTCACAACAAGTGGCACCAAAATGGTTGCCCTCACCTCAATGCATTCCTATATAGTCACATGCGAATAAGTAATTGGGGTTCTCTTATAGGAAGAACACATTGGCTCACAAATATGTATTTTGTTTTTCAAACATACCACATCCCCCTACAAGTTCCATAAGAATTTAGCCTGAGACAAGCAACGGTTCCACTTGTGTCCACTGTGCAACTTTCAAGCCAATGCGTTCCTATGGAGTTATAGACGAATAAGTAACCATCCTTTCTCCCATGAAGATCAACTTGGCACAACAATTTTCTTATTGATCCTAATAAAGGAAGCTCCCTTCTACACTTCTGATATGTAAATTGCCTGAGCCGAGCAACATTTGTCACAACAGGTGGCACCAAACTGGTTGCCCTCACGTCAATACATTCCTATATAGTTACATGCAAATAAGTAATTGTGGTTCTCTTATAGGAAAAACACATTGGCTCATAAATATGTATTTTGCTTTTCAAACATACCACATCCCCTACAAGCTCCATAAGGATTCAGCCTGAGCCAAGCAACGGTTCCACTTGTGCCCACTGTGCCACTTTCAAGCCAATGCGTTCCTATGGAGTTATAGACAAATAAGTAACCATCCATTCTCCCATGAAGATCAACTTGGCTCACCAATTTTCATATTGATCCTAATAAAGGAAGCTCCCTCTTCACTTCTGATATGTAAATTGCCTGAGCCGAGGAAAATTTGTCACAACCGGTGGCACTAAAAGTGTGCCCTAACCTCAATGCATTCCTATATAGTTACATACAAATATGTAATTGTGGTTCTCTTATAGGAAAAACACATTGGCTCACAAATATATATTTTGTGTTTCAAACTTACCATATCCACCTACAAGCTCCATAAGGATTTAGCCTGAGCCAAGCAACGGTTCCACTTGTGCCCACTAAGCCACTTTCAAGCCAATGCATTCCTATGGAGTTATAAACGAATAAGTAACCATCATTTCTCCCATGAAGATCAACTTGGCTCACCCATTTTCATACTGATCCTAATAAAGAGAGCACCCTCTACACTACCTATAGGTCAATTCCTTGAGCTGAGCAAAATTGCTCACAACAGGTGGCACCAAACGGGGTGCCCTCACCTCAATGTATTCCTATGCAGTTATGTCAGAATAGGCAATTGCAGTTCCCTTATAGAAAAATCACATTGGCTCACAAATATGTATTTTCTTTTCTAGTATACTGCATCACCGTATAAGATCCATAAGGATTAAGCCTGAGCCATGTAATATTTCCACTAAAACATGGGCCCACTGTGCCACCCACCTGCCAATACATTCCTATAGAGCTATATGCGAATAACAAACCATTATTTCTTCCATGAAGATCAACTTGGCTTACCAATTTTCATATTGATCCTAATAAAGGAAGCTCCCCTCTACACTTCTGATATGTAAATAGCCTGAGCCGAGGAAAACTTCTCACAACAAGTGGCACCAAAATGGTTGCCCTCACCTCAATGCATTCCTATATAGTCACATGCGAATAAGTAATTGGGGTTCTCTTATAGGAAGAACACATTGGCTCACAAATATGTATTTTGTTTTTCAAACATACCACATCCCCCTACAAGTTCCATAAGAATTTAGCCTGAGACAAGCAACGGTTCCACTTGTGTCCACTGTGCAACTTTCAAGCCAATGCGTTCCTATGGAGTTATAGACGAATAAGTAACCATCCTTTCTCCCATGAAGATCAACTTGGCACAACAATTTTCTTATTGATCCTAATAAAGGAAGCTCCCCTCTACACTTCTGATATGTAAATTGCCTGAGCCGAGCAACATTTGTCACAACAGGTGGCACCAAACTGGTTGCCCTCACGTCAATACATTCCTATATAGTTACATGCAAATAAGTAATTGTGGTTCTCTTATAGGAAAAACACATTGGCTCATAAATATGTATTTTGCTTTTCAAACATACCACATCCCCCTACAAGCTCCATAAGGATTCAGCCTGAGCCAAGCAACGGTTCCACTTGTGCCCACTGTGCCACTTTCAAGCCAATGCGTTCCTATGGAGTTATAGACAAATAAGTAACCATCCATTCTCCCATGAAGATCAACTTGGCTCACAAATTTTTATATTGATCCTAATAAAGGAAGCTCCCCTCTTCACTTCTGATATGTAAATTGCCTGAGCCGAGGAAAATTTGTCACAACCGGTGGCACTAAAAAGTGTGCCCTAACCTCAATGCATTCCTATATAGTTACATACAAATATGTAATTGTGGTTCTCTTATAGGAAAAACACATTGGCTCACAAATATATATTTTGTGTTTCAAACATACCATATCCACCTACAAGCTCCATAAGGATTTAGCCTGAGCCAAGCAACGGTTCCACTTGTGCCCACTAAGCCACTTTCAAGCCAATGCATTCCTATGGAGTTATAAACGAATAAGTAACCATCATTTCTCCCATGAAGATCAACTTGGCTCACCCATTTTCATACTGATCCTAATAAAGAGAGCACCCCTCTACACTACCTATAGGTCAATTCCTTGAGCTGAGCAAAATTGCTCACAACAGGTGGCACCAAACGGGGTGCCCTCACCTCAATGTATTCCTATGCAGTTATGTCAGAATAGGCAATTGCAGTTCCCTTATAGAAAAATCACATTGGCTCACAAATATGTATTTTCTTTTCTAGTATACTGCATCACCGTATAAGATCCATAAGGATTAAGCCTGAGCCATGTAATATTTCCACTAAAACATGGGCCCACTGTGCCACCCACCTGCCACTACATTCCTATAGAGCTATATGCGAATAACAAACCATTATTTCTTCCATGAAGATCAACTTGGCTTACCAATTTTCATATTGATCCTAATAAAGGAAGCTCCCCTCTACACTTCTGATATGTAAATAGCCTGAGCCGAGCAAAACTTCTCACAACAGGTGGCACCAAAATGGTTGCCCTCACCTCAATGCATTCCTATATAGTCACATGCGAATAAGTAATTGGGGTTCTCTTATAGGAAGAACACATTGGCTCACAAATATGTATTTTGTTTTTCAAACATACCACATCCCCCTACAAGGTCCATAAGAATTTAGCCTGAGCCAAGCAACGGTTCCACTTGTGCCCACTAAGCCACTTTCAAGCCAATGCATTCCTATGGAGTTATAAACGAATAAGTAACCATCATTTCTCCCATGAAGATCAACTTGGCTCACCCATTTTCATACTGATCCTAATAAAGAGAGCACCCCTCTACACTACCTATATGTCAATTCCCTGAGCCAAGCAAAATGTCTCAAAACCGGTGGCACCAAAAAGTGTGCCCTCACCTCAATGTATTCCTATATAGTTACATGCAAATATGTAATTGTGGTTCTCTTATAGGAAAAACACATTGGCTCACAAATATATATTTTGTGTTTCAAACATACCACATCCCCCTACAAGCTCCATAAGGATTTAGCCTGAGCCAAGCAACAGTTCCACTTGTGCCCACTAAGCCACTTTCAAGCCAATGCGTTCCTATGGGGTAATAAACGAATAAGCAACCACCCTTTCTCCCATGAAGATCAACTTGGCTCACCCATTTTCATACTGATCCTAATAAAGAGAGCACCCCTCTACACTACCTATATGTCAATTCCCTGAGCCGAGCAAAATTGCTCACAACAGGTAGCACCAAACGGGGTGCCCTCACCTCAATATATTCGTATGCAGTTATGTCTGAATAGGCAATTGCAGTTCCCTTATAGGAAAATCACATTGGCTCACAAATATGTATTTTCTTTTCTAGCATACTGCATCACCCTATAAGATCCATAAGGATTTAGCCTGAGCCAAGTAATATTTCCACTAAAACATGGGCCCACTGTGCCACCCACCTGCCAATACATTCCTATAGAGCTATATGCGAATAAGAAACCATTCTTTCTCCAATGAAGATCAACTTGGCTCACCAATTTTCATATTGATCCTAATAAAGGAAGCTCCCCTCTACACTTCTGATATGTAAATTGCCTGATCCGAGTAAAATGTGTCACAGCAGGTGGCACCAAACTGGTTGCTCTCACCTCAGTGCCTTCCTATATGGTTACATGCAAATAAGTAATTGTGGTTCTCTTATAGGAAAAACACATTGGCTCACAAATATGTATTTTGTTTTTCAAACATACCACATCCCCCTGCAAGCTCCAAAAGGATTTAGATTGAGCCAAGCAATGGTTCCACTTGTGCCCACTGTGCCACTTTCAAGCCAATGCGTTCCTATGGAGTTATAAACGAATAAGTAACCATCCTTTCTCCCATGAAGATCAACTTGGCTCACCAATTTTCATATTGATCCTAATAAAGGAAGCTCCCCTCTTCACTTCTGATATGTAAATTGCCTGAGCCGAGTAAAATTTGTCACAACCAGTTGCACCAAAAAGTGTGCCCTCAACTCAATGCATTCCTATATAGTTACATGCAAATATGTAATTGTGGTTCTCTTTTAGGAAAAACACATTGGCTCACAAATATATATTTTGTGTTTCAAACATACCACACCCCCCTACAAGCTCCATAAGGATTTAGCCTGAGCCAAGCAACGGTTCCACTTGTGCCCACTAAGCCACTTTCAATCCAATGCGTTCCTATGGAGTTATAAACGAATAAGCAACCACCCTTTCTACCATGAAAATCAACTTGGCTCACCCATTTTCATACTGATCCTAAGAAAGAGAGAAACCCTCTACACTACCTATATGTCAATTCCCTGAGCCGAGCAAAATTGCTCACAACAGGTTGCACCAAACGGGGTGCCCTCACCTCAATGTATTCGTATGCAGTTATGTCTGAATAGGCAATTGCAGTTCCCTTATAGGAAAATCACATTGGCTCACAAATATGTATTTTCTTTTCTAGCATACTGCATCACCCTATAAGATCCATAAGGATTTAGCCTGAGCCATGTAATATTTCCACTAAAACATGGGCCCACTGTGCCACCCACCTGCCAATACATTCCTGTAGAGCTATATGCGAATAAGAAACCATTCTTTCTCCAATGAAGATCAACTTGGCTCACCAATTTTCATATTGATCCTAATAAAGGAAGCTCCCCTCTACACTTCTGATATTTAAATTGCCTGAGCCGAGCAAAATTTGTCACAACAGGTGGCACCAAACTGGTTGCCCTCACCTCAATGCATTCCTATATAGTTACATAAAAAAAAGTAATTGTGGTTCTCTTTTAGGAAAAACACATTTGCTCACAAATATCTATTTTGTTTTTCAACCATACCACATCCCCCTACGAGCTCCATAAGGATTTAGCCTGAGCCAAGCAACGGCTCCACTTTTGCCCATTGTGCCACTTTCAAACCAATGCATTCCTAATGAGTTATAGACAAATAAGTTACCATCCTTTCTCTCATGAAGATCAACTTGGCTCACCAATTTTTATACTGATCCTAATAAAGAGAGCACCCCTCTACACTACCTATATGTAAATTCCCTGAGCCGAGCAAAATTGCTCATAATAGGTGGCACCAAACGGAGTGCCCTCACCTCAATGTATTCTTATGCAGTTATGTCTGAATAGGCAATTGCAGTTCCCTTATAGGAAAATCACATTGCTTACAAATATGTATGCTGTTTTCAAACATACCTCATTCCCCTACAAGCTTCATAAGGATTTAGCCTGAGCCAAGCAATGTTTCCACCTGCGCCCATTGTGCCATCCTCAAGCCTATGCAATCCTATAGTGTTATAGACGAATAAGTAACTATCCGTTATCCCATCAAGATCAACTTGGCTATTCATCTATTCACCTATTTTCATCTTCATCCTAGCAAAGGGAGCACCTGTCTACTCTACCTGAGCCGATCAAAGTTTGTCACAACAGGTGGCACCAAACTGGTTGCCCTCACCTCAATGCATTCCTATATAGTTAGATGCGAATAAGTCATTGTGTTTCTCTTATAGGGAAAACACATTAGCTCATAAATATGTGTTTTGTTTTTGAAATACACCACACCCCTCTACAAGCTCCATAAGGATTCAGCCTGTGCCAAGCAACGATTATGGCTGTGCCCACTGTGCCACTTTAAGCCAATGCATTCCTATGGACTTATAAACGAATAAGTAACCATCTTTTCTCCCATGAAGATCAGCTTGGCTCAACAATTTGCAAACTGAGCCTAATAAAGAGAGCACTGCTATGGAGCATGGGTCGCATACAAGGACCAGCTTTGGCCCACTGAAAAGTACCTTAGTTGTGTTGTCGACAGAGACGAGATGTGGAAAGCAACAGCCAATGCTTCAGCGCCAAAGCACAGGATTGTAGGTTATACGTTGTCGTTGAGATGTGCAAATCAATGATTCACTGTGCTCAAACCGTAAGATGTAGGCGATGCGTTGGGAATTGGAGGCGATGCGCCGCACAGTCAGCAATGCAATGGCTTCTTTTCTGGTGGCAGCAGTGATGCATCGGCATGGTGTGAGATGCACTGGTTCCGATTGGTGCAACAGCATTGATGTGTGGATTCTAGCAGTTGCAGTACTTTATACACACTTCCAAGGGCCCAGGACTGGATTGGCACCACTTGGCAGGGCAAGACATGCAGCAAGCAAAGTTCAGGTGCTGTTGCAGGTAGATGAGAAGTCTTTGATGTCCCTGAGACTTAGAACAGGGTACAAGCCAGCATGCCCTCGGAGTCACTTCAAGTGAAATTGGCTCAGTCCTTCCTCAGCAGGGCAGAGGGTAGTAGGCAGCAGGACAGCACAGCATAAAAGTGGTTCTTCCAGAGCAGCAGTCCAGCAGAGTGGCAGTCCTTGTAGCAGCACAGCAGTCCTCCCTCTGGCAGAGTTCTTCACAGGTCCAGTAGTGTACTCAATTGGTAGGGACCCAGTAGTTATAACCACTTGTGCATTTGAAGTGGGGGTGACTTCAAAGAATGGTCTTTGGAGTGCACAGAGGTCTTTTCTTCATACCCTGGCTATAGACTCACAACAGGGTGGTATGCAGCCCTTTGTGTGGGGGTAGGACGCAGCCTATTCAGGCGTGTCAGCTCCTCCCTCATCCTGTCCAGGATGACTCATCAGGATGCGGATGGCTCATCAGCCACATCTAAGCTTCCTTTGTGTGTGGCTGTCTAGAGGGAAGGCACAAAGTCCATATGTCACCCACCCCAGATGTGTATTGAAGACAGGCTGCAGGCACAAAGGGCTAAGAGCAGAAAAATGTCAAAAGTTGCATTTTAAAAGGGTAATGATAAATTCAACTTTATGAATAAAGAGGGTTTATCATTACCATTCCAATGATATGCAACATGATAGACCTACTCCTTCTCAATCAGGAAATAAGAAATTCTCAATGTTAATCTAGAAGAGGGGTAGGCCTCACAGTAGTCAAAAATAAACATGGGAGTTTTTCACTACCAGGACATGTAAAACTATCCTACCTTTTAATTACACAGCACCCTGACCTATGGGCTACATTGGGCCTGCCTTAGAGGAGACTTCTGTATGTAATAAAAGTGAAGTATAAGGCTTGGCAAGAGGTTCTAAATGGCAAGTCAACATGGCAGTGTAAACGGCGCACACAGGCTTTTCAGTGGCAGGCCTGAGACATGTTTAAAGTGCTACTTGTGTGGGTGGCACAATCTGTGCTGCAGGCCCACTAGTAGCATTTAATGTAGTGCATTTTACTAGGGGCCTATAAGTAAATTAAATATGCTAATTATGGATAGGTCAATCAAACCATGTTTTAGGGGAAAAGCACATCTACTTTAGCACTGGTTGGCAGTGGTAAAGTGCTCAGAGTCCTAAAGCTAACATAACAAAATCAGCAAAAATATGAGGAAAGCAGGCAAAAAGTTTGGGGAAGACCACTCAAAGGCTGTCAGGTCTAACACACATTTTCCACATTACCTTTTTTAATCCTTGAGCTTCTGAACTGTCTGGGAAATTCCAAGGGGTCATTATGGCTACCTTACTCAGCATGCTCCATCTTTCTCCAGCTTTCCTTCCTACACCATTCTGGCAGGACTCCTTCCTGTCTGAGTCTAACATGTAAACTATGACAGTCCCAGACAGAAAAGTTCCTTAAATGTATCCCATGCGCCATAGGAGGGAGAGGTGTAGTGCAGCGGCCAGAGCAGCTGACTCCAGAGCGCGGCGGTCATGGTTCGATCACCGCCGGCAGCTCAGCTCAGCATCATGTGACTCTGGGCAATAGTTCACTTAATCTCCCCGATGGCCCCCAGCACCTTGCAACCTTAAGGGGTGATATGTTCGCACTTTACAAGTATGGATTCAAATTATTATTATGCGCTGAGAGAAACTCCCAGCAAAGGGTTCCTCCTCAGGTTAGGAGAAATACTGGAGTGCATATATCCCTCTCCAGTGCAGATGGCATGCTCATCAGTTCTTGTCTGCCCAGCCTTAGGTGGGGGAAAGTAATACAGATGTCATGATGCAGCAGCAACCAAAGGCAGCGGTATGATCACGGTCCAATACTCCGTGTGAGATGCAGTCCACAGATTCCACAGTTAAGTTATGTTACTTTATGGATTTCTTCATCAAATGCCCCCTTTCATCAGGACCCTGACTTCTTAATATCAACACCAGCTTAGCCATTGTTTGTTCATCTCGAACTTTACTAATGCAAAAATTTCAAATCTGCCCTCAGTATTTTCAAAGCAAGTATTTCTGTAATGAAGCCTAATTTCAAATAACACCAAAGTGAATAGTGAAGTAATTTTATCCAAAAGTATTGCCTTTATGGCAGTATTCTGCACTTAAAGAACTGTCAAATAAAAACGTAGGGGCTCATTACGATGGCGGAACGATCGCCACCGCCGGGCCGGCGGTGGCGATCGTTCCACCATCGTAAGGAGATTTACCCACTGCCATATTTGGATGGCGGTGGGTATCGCGGCAGACGCAAAGTCCGTCCGCCGCTTTTCCGCTGGTGGCAATCGTTACAAAAGCCTGCCAGGCGGAGCTGGGCCACTAATATGGTGGCGGTGCCTAGCAGACACTGTCCGCCATATTAGGATGTGGGTGTTGGAGAGGCCTTTCCATGGTGGCGATGCCGCCATGGAAAGGCTGGTGGGGATTGGCTTTGGGGGCCCGTTGCGGGTATTGGCTTTGGGGGCCCGTTGTGGGCCCCCTCTGTTGCGGGGGGCTCGGGGGGGTGCACTGGCGGGGTACCCCCCTGCAGTTCCATTCACCATGTGGCAGGCACCACGGGCTGCCTGCCACGTGGTGCAGGGAAATGCTGTGCATGCTCTTTTACCATTGCGGACGGTGCTGCAGCCAGCAGCACCGTCTGCAATGGTAAAAGCCCAGGATGCACCCGCCAGTATGGCGGGCGCATCCTAATTGCACTGGTGGGACCGCCACACGTCTGGCGGTCGGTCCCATCACCGTTATGATGGCGGGTGGACTGATGTCCGCCCGCCATCATAATGAGCCCCTAAGTTTATGTATGACACCTTCAAGCTTAAGTGGCCATGCATTATGTTTATAGAAGTACCACGCCATGCAAGTTGTGTAATAATGTTAATTTCACATCAGGAATGCTGTCCTACTTTACCCCTAGTGACTCATTTTTGTTCTACTGTTCTGTCTTGAAGGTTTGCTTTCTGATACAAAATGACCTTTTGTGGCTACCATACTAATGCATTATTCTGTAAGCCTGCAGAGGGCACCAAAGCAATTGAGTGCTGGTTTGGTTGCAACACAGTTCTTTGTCTGCAATTTCTGAGTCTGTTGTTTACTAAAGACCTCAGAATTGCACTTAAACACCAGAAGGAGATGTGCAATAAAAATAAGTCTTGCAGTTTATAGAAACATAGCAAAAGCATGACCGCATCACATATCAAAATTCACTGTATGGAAATTTTGTTGTTCATTTTGCAACATTACTATTGGTCTCCAAAGGTTTGAGGGCTTCATTTCACCATCAGTGGGCTGTTTCCTACTATAAGCCTAAGAAGAGCAAAAGGATATTTCCACAGCAAACATTAAGGGGTGATTAGGATGGCCACCCTAGCGGTAACGGGACCGCCCGCCTGCCATGCGGCGGTCCCGCCACCCCAATTATGATGCGACCGCCACCGCGAGCGGTCGCATCAGGCATTCTAACATTGCGGCGGGTGCTGCTAGCTGCAGCACCGGCGCAATGGTGAAATGCCATGTTGTCATTGCCATGCACAACGTGGCAGGCACCGAGCGGTGCCTGCCACCTTGTGCATGGCAATGTAGGGGGGTACCATAGGTACCCCCCAAGTGCAGCCCCCCCCCACACCGCGGGGGCCCGCAATGGGCCCCCAAAGCAAATCCCCGCCAGCCTTTCCATGGCGGCATTGCCGCCATGGAAAGGCCTTTAGAACCCAGCATCGTAATATGCTAGGCATGTGCCCGAGTTCCGCCCCGGCCGGCAATCGTAACGATTGCCGACCGGCGTAAAAGCGGCAGACGGACTTTCCGCCCGCCGCGTTACCCACGCCATTGTAATCTGGCAGTGGGTAAATCAGGTTACGATGGCGGGCGGATCACGAAAACTGCTCTACCGCCTCTTGGTGGTAGCCCGTGTTTTATGAGTTTTAGAGTGATGGCTCTTCTTAAGTTTTGAGGGATGTCTATAACACCCTCCTCGGTTCCATCTAAACCGGTAATGTTAAAAGCTCTTAAAGCTGGTTGACCCGTAACTTCATCGTTGTCGGAGTCAGGCATTTTGTTTTTTGAAAAATGTAGAACAAGTTTCAAGGAAACAAAGATAAGGTGCACAATATTTTGGAACACTGTATCCTTCAACGTTGAGCAAACCAAACAGCTAATATATAGGGTGCTTCCCTATGTAGCCGTGGCGGATACTTAACCCTGCCCACTCCAGACGTCTTTTGGAGTATATGGGTAGGGGTCTCTGAGAGAAAAAGCACGGCTGAGTTACTCAGTATCTAACGATAAATTACCGCCTTACCAAACCGTTGGGCGCCATGTAGTGTAGCTCCTATTTCCCTAATAGGCTCTGCGCATTGGAATAATATACCCTATAGGCTTGACATAGGACTGAGGTCGGTATGTCCCTATCGAGTATATTAAACTTAATTACTTGTGCCAGCTAGCTCAGAGGCCACTAGAAATTCCTTGGTAAACAAGAAGGGAGTAGTTTCTGGCAGTTGCAAAACATGACAACTTTGTTTCCCTTTATAATCAGAACGTGTCCCAGAGTCGTGGAAACAATAGATAACCGTTTCACTCAGCTCAATCATGCATGCTTAGTTTTCCTCAAAGTTACACAGAAAGAATAGACAGGCGTTTCAATAAGAGATTTATTGAACAGTCTTGTTTCTTGTGTAAGTAATATGTGCTGTTACGATCACAAGACAGTATGCAAGATAAATAATGTACAGCGTAAGCAGTAGAAAGAAATAATACTGCGCTAGCATGATCTTTAGTAGATATTCATTTACATAAATCACATAGACTAAAAATGCGAGTACTCATACGATGCATTTCTAAGCTAGTTACCTAACCTAAGTGTAGGGAGAGGTATGAAGTAGGTGGAGTATTCCTTACTACGGTATACTAAGAGTATGTTACGCCTAGTGTGCCTAATATGCCTAGTATGCCAAGAGTCCCTCTAGGTTTCTAGTCAGCTCCATACCTTTAAGAATGAGAGAGGTGGGAATCTCTTGCCAGACTCGAACTCCAACACCCCGCGAGGGAAGTCAGATCACTGGAAGCTGGACTCTCTGCGTGCAGGGATGACAGCGTCTTCTCAGTGCGTCAGGCTGGGAAACGGGCTCCTCTGAAGTCGAGGTCTCCTCTGATTTACAAGGGCTAGGGAAGGTATATTTATACCTGAGAGGTACCTCAGAATGTTAGCATTGACGTAAATGGGACAGCGGAAGACGTCATGAATGAACCCTCAAGGTATAACAGTTCATGCATAATTGATGAGTCCTTGAAGAAATCAATAGTCCTGTGCTAGGGAAACTCCCGAAGCCTAAGGGTCTGTTCTTCAAGAACTCGTTGTGACGTTAGGGTGGACGGATGTCGGAGACCATGCCTATATTTGGATTGCACGGTTTAATGCCTAAATAAGGACTGGGATTTTATGCCTATATAAGGGCAGGGCGAATTGTGCCTATATAAGGACATGATACAGGAAAACCCATGTACGGACACCCTAAGAGGAATACAACACCCACTCCACTATTGCTAAAAATATTTTTTTAAAAGCATATAAAAAACCTATTAAAATGCAAAAGGTACTGTACATTTTAAGCATTGCTCTTCATTTCAGGCATATAGTTGGAAAAAAAATGCAATTTGAATGAAATAAGCAGTAATATTTACATGTGACAGAAAATGATCGATAAGTTGTTCAAAAATCAAAGTCATTTCATGTCATGAAAATTAATGAACTTTTTAGACAAAGAAGATGACAAAGTGTCTGAGGAAGTACTGCGAAGTCCGTACTATAAGACCAGTTCTACTTCAAGCAGATTGAATTGCCATTCAGTTTGAAAAACGGAAAAAAGTTCAATTTGGGAAGAGTTCCACGTTTTTGAAATATGAAGGCCAAATTTTACTGCGTCTCTGGTACATTGTGGGTTGAATCAGAGTCAGTGTACGGGTCTGGTGTAAACATGAGATCATCTATTTCTGTAGACAAAATATCGTCCACTGAAGTTGGTGACATTTGGAACACCTCGTGTAGTAGATTAATTGCACAGAGATGTGAAGCATCGCTTTCAGCATAGGATGCCTCAGCAATGTTCGCGTCCGTTGTTACCTGTGTGCCTGTAGATCCATCTCGTACCTCAGCAGCAGCCGGAAGTGTCTGTGAGATCTCAATGAATGCCGTCTTCAGGATTGGTAGCCTCTGGGGACAACACAGAGCATGGGCCGTTATCGGGTCCAGCAGAGTATCGATATCCGTTGGCGTTGCTGATGGAAATGTTAGGCAGGTAACTAACACGCATTCTTCACCGCATAGCAGGCATCGTAGGACAGGTAAGATGCAATCTTGCCAGATTGGTCTGAATGACAGGAACCACGTGGTATTAAGTTCCCGTAGACGAGTCATGCCCAAAAGCTGTACTATTCGCTCACTGCACTTTCGTTCAAGGAGAGCTTTCTCCACTTCGCTCGGAGTGATGTCTGCGAATAGGCTGGCCATAGCGTAATAGCAGGAAGAGAAATAGAATTCCGGCAACAAGTGCTAGAATTAATGGTATGCCACCAAACACCGAATGTGCAAAGTTCGGGATGATTCCGAGTATTGGCTGGAAAGGTGCTAACAGACCGGAACAGATGCTCTTAAATACATGTACAATTCCGCTTGTATCAGACATGTTAAAGATACGTCCTATCATTTCCACTAAATGTATAGGGCAGTTTGTACGTATTAAAGTCTGTATCTCAGCCGAAGTCCTTGCTACTTGTAGATCATAGGTTTCTTTGGCCGAGGTCAAAGGCACTGTTTGTTGTAAAAGCATGGCTTTCATTCTGCTTAAAGTATCAAATCTTATAAAAGAGACGTTCAGCGAAGGCCACAAAGGCGACTCCCTGACTGTGTCTATTGGGGCAAACAATACTTGCATACAGCAAGTGACCCTGGAGTTGACCGTTACTAGATATGGGATGCCTGGCAACATGCCGCAGCAACTCTGATCATTCAACATGAGGTAACTCCCATTAGAAAGTTGTCCAAACGTTGGATTAATCACAGCAGCTGGTGTACCCTGCTGATGGCAAGACAAATTTGCCACAGAACCATTGCAAGCCCCGTGTAAAAAAATGTCCTGACATATAAGTGAACCGCTCAAAAACACTTCACGATCCCCACTCCAACATCTATATGTATACGGTAAATTCCAAGATGTCTTAATGTATTCCTTACCCAACCTTTCATATTTGCCTGCTTGCATTTGTTTGAGGCAAAACTGTGTGATTTTGCCATGAATGAGCCATTCTGTAGCTGGTTTTTCTGCCACTGTGAATGGTAACTTTTCCAGTTTTTCAATGCTCAGCACTGTATACTTTGCTCCTCTTTGTGCCAGTTCGATCTGTTTATCAGTTAGACTGTATCCTGCAAACAGAGCTGACGTGTTGATAAAATGCCAAGGCACATAGCCTGCACGCAAAGATTGCAGCGTCCAGCTTAATAACACAATAGAACATAATTGAGATTGGCCTTGCTGTAACATCGCCAAATCTTGTTCTAGTATGTCGATAGCAGAGGATACAATGTTGTCCAATGAATATATTCTGGAGGACAAAGTTGTTAACCCATTCTCGACACAGTGAGTGTTTTTTGTAAATTAATACGATCTAGTTCACGTATTCGTTCTGCGGCCTCCATCTGTGACACTTTCCATGCTTCATTATAGGCAGCATCAATGCCGGCATATATGAAACGTTTTTGACGCGGTTTTCTTGGTCCAAGCAAGAATTCCCTAAGGTCTGCGTCTTCTTTAAGTAAGGATAAGTGTTGTTTCACATCCTGTAGTATAGATTTCTGCAGCCAATCGAGGCATAATTTTCCTACACTGTATGTTGTTACTACCCCCGGATGCTGTCTTTGGACTTATCTTGGGTCTGGCCTATGAATAGTAAAGCCCTGAGTTTTATTCAGGAATCTTTCCTGACAGTTGTTCGTGTCTGTGGGCCAGATCAACCATTTTCTCCAATCAGTATTAGATCTGTTGAGTTGTAGTATTTGGTCAACTGTAACCGCTGTCTGTTATTGTTATCACTTGCAGGTGTTGGTACAGAAGGTGTTTTCATCTCTTTGATCTTGGCTAGTCCAAGACAAGATGTTTGTTGGACAGTTTCATTCAAAAACATTATTTGTTCAGGGATGATGCAGGCTCTAAATAAAGCTTCTATCCCCTGCACTTGCCAATCTTTAGTACCCCAGACAGTTTTTGTGTCTATTGTGTCTTTCCATAAGAGAAACCCTGTCTAGACAGTTGGGCAATAAATGCTGCAGAATAAATCTGTTTTGTATTTGTTAACATAATTTTCAGTCCTGTTTTGTTTACATTTTTATAGTAAAACATTTCTGGATCAGATGTATGGTAACCTGAAAAATATGGAAACTTGTTAGCAAATGTTTTTGAACTACCTTTTGGTGGTGTAGGACAATGCTCCCATTGGTTAAACATAAACACATTTCTAGGGTTAGCAGATTTATGCAAATAATGATGACCATAGTGGTTATAGCAATACAGTTGTTCATAGTCTGATGAACCCTCTAAATATTT